>VWZU01007868.1:458555-507788 GCA_013397095.1 Sterrhoptilus dennistouni
TCTCTGCCCGTCCCAGGCGTCTCTCGGCTTAACCGCAGCGCCTGAAACCGCTGTTACCGCCTGTGCCCTCGGGCAGCGCTTGAATGGCTCGGGCGGGTCACTAAGAGCCTTCAGTGGTCATTGAAGGACGTAGCGGTGCCGTCTGTGTGCCTGTCTGCTCGTAGAAATGGTTTCAAAGGGAGGGCGTTTGTCCTCCGCTGCTTGCTCAGGATAGTTCCTCATTTTTTTCCTTTCTTTTGTTAGAACTGTATTTTCTTTCAGTCATAAAAGCGAGGTGTGTTTGCTCGGGATAGGCCTGAATGAGCCAGTTTGCACTGGCTTGGTCCGTAAGGGAGGCCAGAATAATCCAGGAGTAGTTGCCAGGAGAGGGTGGGTACAGTTCAGGTTGTAAGGAATTCCAGCTCTAGCTGGGTCTGAAGTCTCTGCCAACACACTTTTTGTTTTGGCATCAAAGTCAGGTGGAGACTGAAACCATAAAGGAGGGGGAAAGAAGTGGTGAAGGTCACTGTCTGTGGTAATGCGGTATATCCTGATAAAGAGCTTCTGTTCTTACTTATTTTTCCAATTTGCTTTCTGTACTAATGATCTTTATTTTCCTGTTCAGTCTGTGTAGCATGGTTTTAATTTATATACCTTTGGGTTTTTTTTTCCCTGAAGCTGGAGTTTGCATGTTTCTAATGCCTAAATACTCTTAGACAAATACCTGAAGTAAATAAGTCTGGATGTGTGGGGGTGGGGAGGATATGCACTGAATTTTAACCCTGGAAAGAAGATTTGGAAAGAAGACAGGTTCTCTTATCTGTAGGGCTACTTGGACAACACAGAAGAGCCACCTTAATTCAAATAATTTAATTTCACTGCTTAAGGATTCACAAGACTGGGAGTTATTTAGTAATGGTCTGTGTCTTTTATTGCAGTAAACTTAGGACTGGCTACAGCTGAGTGTGTAGGTATGGCTTATTTTTGTTTGTTTCCAATAAGCCACATTTTAAAAATTTTATAGAACTTGGATTTTTTCAGAAACTTAACTAGTACAGTGTTAAGGATTGGGACGCCTGGAAACAGATTTTTCTCTTCATTTCTTTAAAATATTGGACAAATGCTCTGCTGTTTAATAGTAAGAGGTCTCAAATCTGATTTGCTTTTCTAGGTACATTTTAATTATCAGTCAAGATGGATATCCGAGGTGCTGTAGATGCTGCTGTCCCAACAAACATCATTGCTGCCAAAGCTGCTGAAGTTAGGGCAAACAAAGTGAACTGGCAGTCATATCTCCAGTAAGTAAAGTGATTATTTTCTTCTTTTAAGTGTTAGACTTTTTGAGATTTTAGGCTACAGTGGAGCATTATGTTGTGGTGAAGAATGTTCTGTCTACATGGAAGTAATTGGAAAAAGTCTACATTAAATGGAAGTGGCTGTGGAAAATTTTCTTATGACTTATTATCAGAAGGGGAACTCTACTTTTGTTAACTGAATGCTGCAATATCAAATAGTACAGGTTTGCACAAATGTGCAGTGAAACTGTGGTTTTTTGCCTGATAATTCAAGCCCCAGTCTCAATTTTAGCCTTATTGGATGACTGCTGAATTAAGAGGAGTTTCTTTCTTCTTTTGACCAGAGGGCAGGGTTCTTTTTCAGATATTACCTGTAGAATTTGACTTGATTTTGTTCTGGAATCTATGAAGGAGGAATAAACTAGTTATTTCTCTCTTCGAATTAGGCAGGTTTTGGAGGCTCTTGTGGTGCATCTGGCTATTGTTTGTGATCCTGTGAGAGGATGAGTGAGACTTTCTGATGTGTGTCAGACCTTCTGACTTTGTGTGTCAATAACAGCATGTCCTCTTTATTAGTGCTCTGAAATAGGTGTCATTTTTGTGTCTGGTGTTTACTGGTAACAGCCTGGCTGTCTGGCTAAGTTGGTTTCAAGGATTGACTTCAGTGGTGCCAGAGGGATTGTGGAGCATCTTGATGATAACTACTTCTTTGGCTGAGGAGTTTCCTTATAATGAGTTATTCAAAAACATCAGCAGAACTTTCAGTGCTTCCAAAGAGGATAAGCTCGTACCTTGATTTGGACATGTCCTTTTATACAATGGATAGGTTTGGATGTGATGGTGTCTTTGAGGCTGAGCTTTAAGGAATTTCTTGAAAAGTCAGTCAGTGCAGTTCTATTGATTCATTTCTGGAATGAAGCACATTATTAAATGAGTGGAAAGTACTTTCTTTGATACACCTGTTAAAGGCAGGTCAGAGTGGTTTGGTCTGGTCTGGTTTGTAGAGCAGAAGGAAAATGGGGTGCTCGAAAGGACAGTTCTTTCTTTTGAGATCCTTGTTCTGACTGTGTGCACTTACTATGGTAAACTTGCAAATAAATATATGAAGGCATTACTTCAAGTCATCAGATGTTTTTAAATTAGAGGAAGTATTTTTGTTTTCCCTAAGTTAACAAATCAACTCAGGTGTGATGATATATGCTTCTCAAACCTAAGACAGTATTTATGTGGTTGAAGGAACTATAGATAGTACTTATGTAGTTGAAATCAAAGAACTTCACAAGAAATTCTGATGAAATGTTTTTTCTCCTCTGGCTGTAGCAGTTGTATGTCTATAAAGGTGCTTTAAAGACGGCCTTGGGCTCAGGGTCACACAGAAGGGCATTCTGAGGTTCCTTTCTGCTCTCTCTGTTCTTCAGTACAAAAGTAAAATGGTTTACTTGTAGCTGGTCGGACTTCAGTAGCCTGACTTCTTGTAGAGTCAGTTCAAGGTAAAGATTAACTGACACAGTGTTTATTCCATCTCTGAAGGTTGTAACTGTAAACTAAATATCAAACTAAACTAACATACAGCTGCTGACTTTTAATGTTTTTTCTGTATACTGTTAGATATGACAATTGCCTGTATTGCCAGTTTGCTAGTGTGTTCACTGCTCCTTACAAAACTTTGTTTTCTGGTGCTAAAATTTATCCTTTCTTTATGTTGGATTCCCACTGGGGTCTGTCTGAGGGAGAAGAAAGTATCAAAGCTTGTAGCAGTGGAAGATGATGTGTAGGTCTACCTGTGGAGGCCATTAGTTCTGTCTGGACTTTGCTGCCTTTGGATCTTGAGACTTTTAGCAGTTTAGGGGTGTGGGTGCCCTCGATGAGTTGAAAAGGCAAGTTGCTGTTTTGTTCTGTGTGGTTGCTTTCAGCATTTGCCTCGGGGTCAGAATGCCAGGGGAGGGTGTGTTGGTTTGCTTGAAGCAGGTTTGGGTTTGCTTTCTTAGGGTAATAAATGAGTTTTGTGGAAAATTGAACTTGTTTCAGAGTTCAGCTTGCACTTTACTGCGCTGTAGGTTTTCTAGATACACACAGCATTTGACAATGCTTTATATTTAATCAGATGAGATACTTGATGGCTAATTTGTATGTAGTTTCCTGTGTGTTTTCAAATACTTCACATGCATGTTTGTGAATTCTGATGCTAAAATATCTATTCTATTTTCCTGGGAGTGGAAGAACCTTCTAAAGCAGGTTAAATATTGCAGACTTGAAAAGTCAGTCTTGTCTTAGAGGAAATATAGAAGTTTCATAATTTGTAGTGTGTGTGTGGTTTTCTTTGGTTTCTTTTTTTCTTTTTTCTCAAATCTGGTTGAGTCATGTAGAGTACATTCAGTCTGTTTTACTGTTTTAATTTGGTAATGCTACAACTGTTGAGTAGTTGGATAAATGTAGTGTCTCTAGGTACATGCAGAGTACTGTAGATACCTGGATAAAAGAAATTATACCCTGATATAATGGCTTCATATGAGCCTCATATGTGCTGCATATATGGTCAATTTTTTAAATCTTAAAAACCCCGAACAAACTAAAAATCAAACAAAAATACCTTAATCTCCAGAGTGTCTTTTATGAAATCAAACAAACAAAAAAAATGAACAAGAGTTGCTGGAGGAAATGCATAATTAAAAGAAGGAATCACAAGTTTCTGAATCATATTGAGTGATCAGGGAGGATTTAAAAATGGTGGCCTTGCAAATTCATGCTTTCTAAATCCTAGAGTTTCAGTTTTGTCTCTTCTAGCAAGTGCCCTCAAAGGCAGCTCTTGGTATCCCAGGCATAGAGCTTTGAAAGGTGCTTCCAGGGCTCCTGGCCTAAACTTCATATGCTCAGACAGGAGAAAGAAAAAAAAAAAAAAAAAAGGAAAATTCATGTGTTGAGATAAAGAGACTTTAACAGGACAGAAAAGGAAAAAAGTAGTAAAGGGTTCATACTAGATCTGGAACACAGAACTGTACCAGCTGCTGGGAAGAATATTAGCTGAAACCAAGACACAGTTGAAGCTCAAAGTGACTTCTATCTTGGCAAGAGACAGTAGATACATCCTGGAAAATAACAAATTAAATGGCTGCTAGGAAGAGCGATGGAGAGAGGCTTTGGTTGCTTTGTTGCTAAAAGGTGCTGGGAAATTTCTGTTGCTTTGAAGAGGGGGCGAGGAAAATGTGTAACAGCATCATGGGACTCGGTATCAGCTGTCTGGGGCTGTTCTGCACTTTCTCATGGTTTTTGGTTGATTTTTCTTCCCTTCCCCCCACTACTGGTTAAGGTTTAATCAGTTATTTCAGTGTTAAAATGGAAATAAATACATTTGAAATTACTAAAACAGTTAATCAGATGTATGAGTTCCTTGAGGAAATATTAACAGCTTGTTTAAAAAGCTGTCAGATCCCTTGTAATGTTTTGTATGGGTTGGAAGTTGTATTTTTGAATGGTGCTAACAAAGCAATAAAGAGTAAACTTTAATGTCTTTTTTTCCTCACAGCAATATCAATCCCCGCATATATTTTTTTTCCTGTGTCCTAATGTAGGATAAAAGCAAAAGCTTGAAAGCCTTTTTCCTTTGCAGCTGGCTGACCTCTTCTAATAGCTTGACTGTAAAGAAGTGTCTCTCTTCATGGGCTGAGGCTTTCTGATTAAAGCTGAAAATTAAGGGTTCATCTTATGTTGTCTTTGAAGTGTTTTGTAAGTGACAATATTCATATAAACAAGCAGCTTATCTGGTTACTTTTGTATCAGTATGATCCATGAGCCGTGGCTTGGTCAGCATTACTTGAAACAAAAGAGGCTTCTAGTTATGGGTCCTTAAATCCAGTATTTGTGGCAGATGAATTGTTCACCTCTTCCCATATCTTTTCAAATTCATCCTTAGTAGGCAAGAAAGATCATAGGTTGGTCTAAAAGGCATGGTAGCAGCATGGTCATCATTGGCTATTCACATATGATTCATCTATAATTAGTTAAGTTGGGCAAGGACCACCCTACCACTGGCTTCAGGAATCTTCCAGCTGGTAAATCTTGATTGCCTTTCCTCAGTGCATATGAGGATATCTGTGACAAAGCAGCTGGAATACAGGAATAGCACACATGGCACTGGACTGCTTATGTTCTTTGCTTGAATAGTAAGTAGATAAAAGATGGCTCTGTGATGAGGCTGTACTCAAGACATAATCATTTAAGTAAGATGAAAGAAAAGAAAACATAGGTCTTATTTCTCTATTTCAAGAATCCAAGTGAACCAGTTGAAAAAAACCCAAACATAAGTGAACACTTCCTGTAAAGTTTACCATGGTTTTCCTGTAATCTCCAGTCATGGAACATCTGAACACTGACCTTTAATGGAAAAGAGGGGTGGAGAGTCCATGCTACATAGCTTAGCAAAGTGGAAGAGGCATTTCATTCAGTGGAAATGTTTAGAGGAGATGAGTCTTGGAAATAACTGAAGCAGGAATGTCTAATGCTTTCATCCCCAGTGCATGATTTTCTTCTTTCCTGAAGCCCTCCTGGTATTAACTACTAAAGCTAGTCACCTGTTAAAATATTGGATATTTTTAGGACTGCTTGATTTAAAATTACTTTTCTTACTTGAAGAGTACCTGACTGTATGATTTTGACAAGTTTTTTTTTATTTCTCATGATGTGAAGTTTTGTATTATAAAAAAAACCCAGCAGTGTTCTGCAAGTCTGTCTGACTCTTCAGCTGAGTCAACAGCTTTCTGAGATAGCACTGGTGATGGCAGTTACCACTTGAATATCAAGTTGAAGAGAAGATTAAGTAGACATCTGTTATCTTATAGGTGTCCACAACAGCTCACTACATCAAATCCCTTTGCTATGTGTTTGGATGAACTTGCATGCATATCAGTTTTTAAACTCAAAATGTAATTAGTGAAAAGTAAAAATAAATTAGGAACCATGATCTCTGTTCTCCTTAAAATTTTCTTCAGTGCTTATGGCAAACTTTAAGTAATAATTTTGTTTTTCAGTAATTATTTCTGGGTTAGATTAGACTTTTATTCATGTATTATCGTTTTGGCGTAACATGCTAGCTGTACATTTTTCAGTTCTTACCACTGACATTGCATTCAGCCCCTGGAAGTTTAAAAATTATTTAGAGAATGCTGTTCAGAGGCAATGCATAGGGAAGACTTTTGAAAGATTATTCCACCATTAGTTTTAATGTTTTTTTACATGAGACCCTTTGCAGGAAGGAGCCTGTTACATTTTCTGTGGGATACCGCATTGGTAAAGTGATTGGGTTGATACTGTATCCCCTCTACTCTGCCCTTGCAAGACCCTGCCTGAAATGCTGCACCCAGCTCTGAGTTCCTCAGCACAACAAAGACCTGTTGAAGCAGGTCCAGAGCAGAGCCACCAGGATGGTCAGAGGGCTGGAGCATATCTCCTACCAAAACAGCCTGAGAGAGTTGGAAAAGTTCAACATGGAGGAGAGAAGGCTTTGGGGACACCTTCCAGTACCTTAACAGGGCTTATGAAAAGGAGGGAGAGAGACTTTTTGTATGGGCGTATAGTGACAGAACAAAAGGCAATGGTTTTAAACTGAAACACGGTAGGTTTGGATTAGATGTTAAGAAGAAATTCTTAATTGTAAGGTAGTGAGGCAGTGGAACAGGCTGCCAAGAAAATTGTGTCTGTTTTATCCTTGGAAGTGTTCAAGGCCAGGTTGGACTGGGGCTTGGGCAATCTGATTTTATAAGTGACATCCCTGCCCATGGCAGAAGGGTTGGAGCCAGATGATCTTCAAGGTTGTTTCCAAACCAAACCATTTTATGATCCTATGATAGCTCAAGATGAAGAAAACAGGATTTGTATGGTGGGGTGACATTGACTGGTCACTAAGTGCCCATCGGGACAGGACTCTCCTGCTCCATCAACAGAACAGAGGAAAAAACATGACAAAAAGCTTTGGGATTGAGGTGTAAGAACAGGGAGATCACTGACCACTTACCATCATGGGCAAAACAGGCTCTGCTTGATGAAATTAAATTCATTTATTGCTGATTAAATGGAGTAGATTAATGAAAAATAGGAAAAAATCTAAAAACCACCTCCTACACCTCCCTTCTCAGGCTCAATTTTGCTTCAACTTCTCTGCCTCCTTGCTTTGAGTGGTGTAGAGGAATGGGGTATGGAGGCTGTGGTCAGTTCATAACACTCAATCTCTGCTGCTCCTTCCTTCTCACACTCTTCTCCTGCTCCATCCTGAGGTGTCCCACTCATGGGTTATGGTCATTCACAAACTCCTCCAGCATGGATCCTTTCTGCAGACTCCAGTCTTCCAGGGATGGACTGCTCCAGCATACATCACCCTTGAGGTCACAAGTCCTGAAAGAAAACCTGCACGAGCTGTAGTTTCCCTGTAAGGCACGTCTGCCTGCTCCAGCATGGGTGTCCTCCATGGACTGCAGGTGGATCTCTGCTCCAGGACCTCCATGGGCTGCAGGGAGACAGCTGCCTCACCATGGTCTTCACCACAGGCTGCAGGGGAATCTGTGCTCCAGCCCCTGGATCACCTCATCTCCTTCCCTGTGCACTGACCTGGCAGTCTGCAGTTGTTTCTTCCATGTATTGTCAGTCCTGTCTCATGGCTGCTGTTGCACAGCAGTTTTTACTCCTTAAATATGTTATCACAGAGGTGCTGCTGTCATTCCTGAGTGGCTCAGGTTTGGTCAGTGGAACTGGCTGGAACTGGCTCTGTCTGACATGGGGGCCACTGCTGGTGTCTTCTCATAGGAGCCACCCAAACAGTCCCCTACTAACAAAACCTTGCCATGTGAACCCAGGACAGTTATTTCCAACTTACTGTTCATGTTCCTTATGGTTCAATGTTTTGTTTTTCAGAGGTCAGATGATTTCAGGTGAAGACTGTGAATTTATTCAAAGATTTGAACAGAAACGAAATCCAGAAGAAAAACAGGAGTTGTTGCAAACAGAAGGCAATCAAGTAACTTTCTTTTAATGAAGTCTCTTTTGGGGAGGAGGGAAATTTTCGTATCAACTGTTATTTTATTGTTGGCTGTATACAGTTAAGATGTTATGCAATAAGTATAAGGCTTGCTATCGTGATTCTTTTATTTGTCCTTAGATATAGGTTGGATATTATTTCATTATTTTTAAATAATTAAATGTCATCTGACTTTGACTTTGTTGTGGGACAGGATAGCTCAGGTCTCCTCTCATCCCAGTTTACTTAAACATGCACACTTGTGCTTGAGTCACTTCTTTTTTTTTTTTTTTTTTTTTTTTTTTTTTTTTTTTTTTTTTTTTTTTTTTTAGCTTTTTTTCTTTATAGTTTGCTGATGACAGCTGCTACCAGTAAGATTGCTGCTTAGTTAGCTAAGCAATTATAATTTAGTTACAGCATGGAGTCCATTGACTGCTAAGGTGGATTTAGTTAGGTGAGGGTGTCTTGTGTCATTTTAGGCATGGCAAGATATGAGACAGAGGTGATTGCACTGGACAGAGCTGGTTCAGGACTGCATCAGCCCTTTGCTCTTATGGAGTCCAGGCAGGATGCCCAAAGAGGCTTTTAATAATATTTGAATCAGAAGAATCTCAGCCTGAGGTTCTAGCACAGAATGTCAGACATCAAGAGAATTGGGAGACGCAGGGAGGAAGGTGAAGAGTAGATGTTTTCAACACACAAACATTTCTAGCCATGTTTTTTGCTTTAATTTTAGGCTGTTTGTTTAGGTTTTGTATTTCTTTTCACTTCAAGTTGTAATGTGTTACTGTTAGCTAATGGATAATAGTTTGCATAGTAACAAAAACATATGTGGTGTACCTTATATGTGTCTTTATAATTACAATGTAGCAGTTCAGAATTTTTTTTTTTCTGTTTTAAATGTGGTGAAGGGGAAGGAGGAAGTGTAAAAAGTAATGTTGTAACTATTGCAGCCTATTGCTGAAATTGTAACGTTCTTCAAAGATGAATGAAGTTTTTTCTACAAGGCATATAGTTATTGAACAGAGGAGTCACCTGTCTTCCTCCCTCCATTCAAATTGTTGAAACTTTTTTTGTACTCTTAGTAGCTGTTCTGTCAGTGTATTTGATCTTCTCACTGGCATGAAAATGGGGTTCTGAGGGAGGCTTTTCTATTCTGACTTTCAACTAAGCATATTGCTGACTTTCATTAGCAAGTACTTATTTAATTTGAAAGCCATAAAACAATTTATGAAGGGTAGCAACCAATGTGACAGAAAATTTTCTTTGTGAGATAATGTCAAATGTATTCATCTGTTATTGCAATTGAATAAGATGTTGGGATGCTCAATGCTTATGTAAGACTTAACTGTGAATTAATAAACTCCTGTTTTATATTATCAAAAGGAACAAAGACAATTGCTAATACTAATTTTAATGTCTCTTTTATTTTTCTAGTGTGCTAAAACATTTATAAACTTGATGACTCATATCTCCAAGGAACAGACTGTTCAGTACATTCTGACTATGGTTGATGATATGCTGCAAGTAGGTCAATAATCTGTATTATTTTTAAGTCTTTAAATGCATGCTTGAATGTTTCCCTAGTGTAATTAATGTATTTTCAGGTGTCTGTCATGCTGTGTTAAAAATATTGTATTAAATTTTCAGGTCCTGTCTTCTGAGATTAAATGTTAGACCTAAAGTTGTAAGGGTAACATAGCTTGTAATATGTTCAAATTCTGGAAGTAAAACAAACTTTTATGCTTGTCTGTTACTTCTCAACTATGTTTAATTCAAAACTTGGTTGTTAAGACAAGTGTTGCATAGTGGTTTCATTTCATGTGATCTTAATTTACAGAATTTTTTTTCTAAATACTTTTTACATTTGGTATATTGGCTTATGCTGTGGTAGACTTGCCAGTATTAGATTAATGGTTGGATTTGGTGATCTTAAAGGTCTTTACCAACCTAAACAATTCTAAAATTCAATGACTTGTGACCTCAGCCCTTTCCTGTGGTATAGGGAGGATATGACTTAACACTGAAGTTGTTGAAGCTTTTCCTATGATGGCATTAATTTGGCCACCCTCAGCAAGAAAGTGAAGTTTCTGCAGCTTCAGGTTTCCAACATAAGTTAGGTTGTTTTGGGACAACATGTTCTGAAATTCTGCATGATTTAATTCTAAACCAGAAACTTTTAATTCAGTTTAACATACAGCTCTTTGTAGCTGTGGGCAACAGTGGCTTATAAGAGTAGCCTATTAAACTTGATCTCAGGACTGCTGAGCTGATTGGGACAACTCAAGAAGAGACTTGACTCAATCCAATCAGATAATCCTGCTTTCATGTTTCCTTGCTCTGAAGTTGGCTAAGAGAAGGCATTTGGAGTGATGTAACAAGATGGGTTGAGTTGTGTGAGGTTTTTTCCTAGTATTCACATAAACTATCTGTGTTTGATAGTTTCTCTTCTCCTGTTTTATGATATCTTTGATCCAAGGTTACAGTGAAGTGTGTTTAATGCTGTTGATGTAGGGTATAGCTCAGGGAGGTGAATTTTGTCAGTTCTAGTTCCAGCTCTGAGTATTCAGTACTTCGGCAGGCAAGTTGAAAAGCATGAACCTCTCCACAGTTTGTATGACATGAGGACCATGGTGTTCTTTCATGTGTCTATCTGCACAATGGAGCTCTGAGTGAATGCCCTGACATCTAGGCTAATGGGATAATAATGGTGGTGGCAGCAATTTACTCATCTGTAGCTTGGTCACTTTTTCTCATTTAGTTTTACTTTTTTTCAAGTGTGGCACAAACATTAAGAAGCAGAGAAGACAAAAATGATCCTCAGTGCCATTCTTTGATTAGGACACTGAACATGGAATACCTTATTTTAGTTTACATATTGCATGACAAATTTTGGCTCAGTGTATGAGAACTCTGTTTATTATGGCTACTTTTGTGAGGAATGGATGTTGCTTTCTGTGTATCAGTGGCCAGAGAAGTCATCATTTCACTTGCCCTTTTTCAGAACTTGCGAGTGTTCATAGGTCTTGTTTTGCTAATGTGCTTTGGCATTAACACACAGCCTGCAGCTACAGTATATGATAGCTGATGATATCTCCTGTGCTGTGGAATTAATACCCCACAGGTAATGCTTTCACTGGCCCACTTTGGAACAGATGGAATAGTTCTATGTAGTCACAGAAAGTAGTTTTGAGTAATCTCTTTTTTGTTCTATTGTTTCTGCCGTAAGTGGTTAGATGTATGTGTTTTCTTGACTTTATGACATGGCTGTATTTTGGGCATTACCCTGCTCTAGAAGTGGCATGTATGGAATTCTTAATGTTAAATGTAATGGCTTTAAATTATTCAGGCTTTATAGTAATACAGCAGAATAGGGATATTGGTGCACACTACGTATTTGCTTTTATTTGAAGTTGAATACCTTTTTCACTTTAGAAATTCTACTTCAGTATCCAAAAGGCTGCACTGACTTTTGCAATGTTGTGTGTGATTGCATTATTCAGGGACTCAGGGATGTTGGCATAGAAGGCTTGTATGCAGGCATCCACAAGGCATTATCTCAGAATTTCCTAACCTGTGACATCTCCACTTAGCAAGGCTGAAACAGGATTTGTTTTGGTCATGTTCAGGGGCTGGAACATGCAGTCAGTGGTGCCTTAGAACCCCTGTTTGCATGTTTTCAAGGTGTAAGATGCTTGGCAGAAAGGAGCACATTTGCCTATTATGGTGTGAATTTGCGGTGGGATCTCTGCAGACTGCCTGGGCACAAGAACCCACAGTGTCACAGAATTGTGGAATGGTTTGGATTGGAAGGGTACCTCGAAGATATCTGGTTCTAGCCCCCTTGCTTTGGGCAGAGACACCTTCAGCTAGACCAGGTTGCTCAAAGCCCCATTCAGCCTGTTCTTGAAGATCTCCAGGGATGGGGCATCCCCAGCTTCCCTGTGCAACCTGTTCCAGTGCCTCACAGTCTTTCCCTAATACCTAAACCTACTCTCAGTTTGAAGCCATTCCCCCTTGTCCTGAAAGTACATGCTCATGTGAATAGTTTTGCCCCATTTTTCTTGTGGATGTGAAGTCTCCAGTCTTTGCCTGTCTCGTCTTAATTCAGTACATTCAAAATTTTTAAGCAAGAAATTGTTCAAGGACATGGCCTGTCATGGTGCCGTTGACTCTGAGTAAAATTTGTAAGGTAGCTTTTGAACACTGGCAAATACGAAATTAGTGTGGTGTTTACCGTTAAAGATTATTGCCATTCTGCTTACTTCTGAAGGTGGAGAGTGTTAGCATACTGCCATCTTTGAGGAAATATTTCTTACTCTTTTAATCTGATAAATTCTTGGAATGATTTCTTTGAATTAGTGACCTTCTTGCACTGCACAGTCTGTTACTTACGAAATCTTCAGCTGGTGCAAGTAGCAGTACCACCTGAGCTTCATTATGCTTCTTCAGAAATGACAACTACTAAATTTTTCAGCTGTTGATGTGAGAGCTTCAGAATTTTCTTTTTATCAGTGTAGTCAGTAGCTTCCTAGGAAGGTGCTACACTACATATTTCAGGGCTGCAGGAAGTTTTCCACTCCTTCCCTTCTTTCTTGATCCTGCACCTTAGCAGCAAACCAGACGAGTCTTCTGACTGACAGCATGTTAAAATTATTTCAGCATTTCTGCTTCCAGACTTGTCTGTCTCCTCCTTAGTTATGTTGTAAACTGAACTTATTGATCTGGTAAGTTTTGATCTTTCTTAGCTAGGCTGTTTAGCACATGCAGATGCTAACAGTGATTTATTTGATTGAACTGCCATTTCTCATCAAGCAAACCCTCACAAAGCTCTCCCCCAAAGGCTCTGTGTCCCTGAGATCTTACTTTTATTTATTTCATAGTTAGAACAACAAATTTTGAGAACATTTCTGGGTGCTTTTTCACGCGTGCCATGTAGAGAATGGGTCACTGTAAGGGTTATAACTGGCAGATAAGTGGTGACATCTGAGCTCCCCCCAGTTCAGTGATCAGGGCAGCAATTTGCAGCCCATGTGGTACAATACTGTTGTGGTTTAACCCCAGCTGGCAGCTAAGCACCACACAGCTACTCACTCACTCCTCCAGCAGGGAGATGGGGAAGAGAATCAGAAAAGTAAAAGTGAGAAAACTTGTGTTTTGAGGTAAGGACTCTCAAGGTTGAAGCTCTAAGGCTTAGTAAGGCGTTTCAATCATGGAGACACTCAGATCGTCTTGTGCTTAATGGATCATATTCTGACAAGGAGCCTTGCATAGCTGGTTCTTCATCCCTAGAGTTAATAGCAGGGTGCGGAATTGATGGAGAAAAACGTTTCTAGAGAGGACAGCTTGAAAGTTAAAATGTCTGGATAGTGGAGACTGAGATGCTGTCCTTCTGTGAGTTTCTCATTTGCCTTCCTTGAGAGGAGTTGTGTACTTGGTGGTAGTAGTTTGACTTCAGGAGGGAGGCATCTCTTCAGAAGGAAAGCTTCCAATCCACCAGCCTGGAAAGCATATGGAAATGCTTGAGAAAAAGCAAGAATTCAAATGTGACAGTTTTTGGGACTGTCTGTATTCAAGGCTACTAGGAAAGAGCAGAACTGTTCTTTTTCCTTCATGATTGCATGGCCTGTTTTCTGGCCTGCTGTAAGGAGAACTGTAGTAGCTGCTTTGCATAGTGATTATTAGGGGAAATACTTAAAGAGCCTGTCCCCAGTGCCCAGGCTCATGTAGTTGTGGTCTCTTGTGGCTCAGAGTAGGAGCCCTGGAGATCAGACTTCTGGTGGCAGTGTCTTCTTATAGATATGTAGGTTGCCTGAGATAACTGCTGAATCAGTTGCAGCCTCATCTGGAAGAGAAGAGTGTATTTCCCATTGAGAAGAATGGAAAGGCTCATTTACAACCCCAAGGTTTCACTTACAAAAGAAGTTGAACAGCAGGCTCTTGTGTGGAAGTAGCAGAACACTGAAAACTTTGCATGGACTTTAATCAAGCATGATTGGTTAGATGAAGAGCAGTGTTACTCTTAAAAAAATGACAGTATTTAGCTTGTTTCTCATTTGCCTCACTCCACTTGCATGTGGAAGAATATATGTGTTTTTGCTCAAGCAGGTGTTGCAGTACTGGGATACAACTAAGACTTCAAGGTTTGTTTCCTCCACCCCAAATCTCCAAGCTTGATGTGGGAGTCCTGAAATTACCGTATTCACAACTAATTTTTGAATCTAACTGAAAAATTTTCATGAGCTCTTACGAGCCAGGATACACTCTGAGGATCTATGCCAACATACCAAGGAGCAAGTAACTGCTTTATGTCGAATGCTTTTACAAGTCTGTCATCTTTTCCTCTCCCTCAATTTTTACAGGAAAATCATCAGCGTGTTTGCATCTTCTTTGATTATGCAAAACGTGGTAAAAACACTGCATGGTCCTATTTTCTGCCAATGTTGAATCGACAAGATCTCTTCACTGTGCATATGGTAAGTTTTAAATGAACCTGTCTCCGAAGATGGTAGAGAAAAATGCTGGTTCTATTTTTCTTCTGGAGACTTTGGAATTTGAAACTAAACTTCTGCCTGGACTGGAAAGTTTTCCTCCTGCAGTCTAAATGAGTTATTCTTAATACAAGCTTCACCTAACCACATTTTAAAAATCAGAGTTACATTGTTAATTTGCCTTGATTTATTTCTGGGAGATTAGGGCAGGTTTTATAAATTCAGAGAAGCAGGGATTTTTAGAACAATAAGTACAGTAAAACATACTTTAAAATCTTTTATCACAACTGCCAGTCAATGCTGTACAAATACTAGAATTTAAGTTCTCACCTTGTGCAAAGGAAATATCTTTACCTCGATGAACCTTATTTTCTCATATGCTCAGTTTATCAGCTGACTCACTGGAAGCATACAGTGAGAAACAGAGAAGTGCTTGGTGTTGTTCAAGTGCTGCTCATGAGCAGCTAAAACATTGATATATTACCAGCACTGTTTTGGACACCAGTCTAAACCACAGCATCATATGGACTGCTGTGAAGAAAATGAAGTCCACCCCAGCCAAATGCGGTACAGCCATGTGCAGTGTATAGTTTCTGCTATACTTTGACTACTGTTTGCTGCTCCTGTATATAGAGTAGGTTTTCTGGAATATTAATATTCTTCTGTTGTCAGTGGTGAGAACTGGCCATTTCCTCTCAGCAGGTTTTTTTTCTTGTGGGACAAAAGTATGTTTGTGTTACTGTAAATTCCTAGGGGAGAGCACAGTTTCCAAGAGTGAAACTTATATTATGGCTTGAGGAAAACTGCCCAATTATGAATTGTTCTGTACTGCATGTATTTGTGCTGGAATGATATGGTAGAGTCAAATCAGAGACTCAAACTAGAAACCCACTACCTGGCCTGCATTAGGCTGTGGGGACAGAACTGGTGCAAGGATTCCAGGACACCAAGCAAGCCATGCTGTTTGCCCTGGGTTGTGGCCAGTGCATCTGTGTTTGGGACTGTACTGCAACTTAAACAGTGAGCTGGCATGGTCTCAAGAAAAATGTCAGGCTTTATTGATTTATTTATTTAATCTAATTAGTTGGCTGCATGGGTGTGAATCAGTTTTCTTGGTGTAGCTGAGGGAGGAGGTGACTGGGGTATATTTTGGCCAATGCAGTTTGTTCTGTTGTTATTTTTGTGGTAGTGCTACTGAAGACCTGTCCTGCAAAACTGCAGTTTGAGCAGTCAGACTATGCTGACTGCCCAAATATGCAGGTAAAACATAATTTTTAGACCCTTGCAGTACAAACTATTTAGTGTTCCTGGAGTGGTGTTTTTTAAACATATGGTATAGAAGTTTTGATGGTCAGCATTTCTCTTCTCAGATTTGGGTTATTCAGATATTGCTTTCTTTAAGTACTGCAAAAATGTACCAATAATTTAACAAGACAATACCTTATGTGAAGTGAATCCACTTAAAGTGGATCCACTAAGTTTACTGCCTTATTATACCTTTTAATACAGTGTATGTTTTTTTAAAGCACATGAATGTTTTCAAACCCAGGTTTTAAGATTGTGTTATTTTTGTTTGATTTATTTTGTTTTTCTTCTTACTATGCACACTGGAAGGTTTTTGATGCCTTTTGATGCCATCGTTACATCTGCCAAGGCAGATAAAAATCCTCTGTGTAGGCTCAAATTCTGCTAAGCATAACTGGTCCCTCATTCAGGGGCCAGGTAGCAGTTTTAACTCAGAAGAATGGTTGACTAGAGAGCTAATATCTTGTGTTTTACAGCTGGAGGGATTTTATAGGGTGACTTACTTGCATTCAGAAGGGGATTTGACACATTTTAGTGTAGTGAGTGTTGTTCCAGACTCACACTTGGAATCCCCCTAGAAATGAGTGGTGGTGGTGCTGCACATGTGAATGCAGTGAGGTGGAAAGGTGGCTGGAATAGAATAAGAGTCCTCACTGCATCATGGAACTGTGTGCATGCAAATCAACCCCTTGCTTCAGTCATTTCTTGGTTACACTGCCTCTTTATATGTAAGCTGGCTCAAATGCTTTTGGAAATTAACTGCAGGCTGCAGTGTAGATTTACTTCAAATATAATTTGGAAAGGCTGATGTAGAAATATACTCTTGTTTAAGAATTTTTAATAAGCTTCATGAAAATTCTTAACCTGGCCACATTTTTACTCCTCAACTTCATTCTTAAATTGTACGTTCCATTTTACTTTTCTGCTCTTCTTTTTCTGGGCTTGAAACTTCTCCCTTCTTGAAGGTGACTTCCTTCAATTTAAGTACAAAAACCTTTCAATACTATGTTACCATTTGTGTAGCATATGCCATAATTGCTTAAATCAAGCCTGCATGTGTTAGGCCATCAAGTGTCTTGCTTTTGGTTGGATTCTGACTGTAGTGGTGTCCTACAGCAGTAGCCCATCGACAGCTTCCCTCCATCTCCTTCTGAGTTCTTTATTGGTGCCTTGTGAACTTCAGCAGCTACAGGTAACTGATAACAGGATGAAGAGTCCCCTACATAGGGAGCAGGTAGATTTCTGTAAGGGACTATCTTTTATCTAAAATTGGTTTCCAGAGTTTACAGAACTTCTCACTGAATTCTGAAATTACTGTGTTTGAAAAATTGATTTATTGCATTCTTTTTTAGGCAGCAAGAATTATTGCCAAACTGGCTGCTTGGGGGAGGGAGCTCATGGAAGGCAGTGACTTGAATTACTATTTCAACTGGATTAAAACTCAGCTTAGTTCACAGGTAAAAAGCTACTTTTGTTTAAACTTTACAGTAATTTCGGAATTTTTTTTCAAGAATATGAATGTATACATGTAAAAATAAGAGGTATATTTTTGGTTTTGTTTTTTTAAAATGAAATTTTACTTTGTCATTTTCAAAGCTAAATATTCTTTATTCAAGCAGTTAGTTTTTACCTTAGTATTTTAAGTGTTTTACTTCAATCCTTGAAATGTATATTAATGATGAAGTTTTTTGCCTTTTCTGTGGGTTAACATTTTTTTTCTTTTGGACACTGAGAAAATATGAGATGAATGTTTTTTTGTCTTGCCTCTACTATTTTAGTTATCAGAGCTTTTTACTTGGAAGAAAGGTCACATGGCAGCAGAATCTGAATATCAAAATCTTTTTCCAGTTTACTGTAATACAAAGCCTTTATTTTTAGTCCTGTGTTTTGAAACTGAATAAATTCTGAATTACGTGGACAGACTTTTTATGGTATTAGCTCAGTTTGAGCCACTTACTTCTGGCTTGACCTTCAAAGATGAATCATTCTCCTTTGTATTCATTTCTGGACATTTTTCCTTCAAAGCACGGTGATATGTCACTCATTCTTGGTGTTGTATTAGAAGTGGATTCTGGAGAACTGAGAAACATTCAGTAGATTTATTAATGGTATATCTTTATCGTTTTCTGAATTGGATTTATTAAAAAATAGTTTATTTTTTTCCTCTGGAAGGAGAATCTTAAAGTTGGAATTTCCTTCAGAAAGATGCAAGAGTACAGTTTGCAAATTCTAGGATAAATAAATGTCTTGAATAAATCCACATTTTAATAATTAAAAATGATGATGTACCAGATCAGCTCCAAGCACGTTCTTCCAGACGTGAAGTGTGTGTGGGAAATAATTACAATATATTATGGTAATATATTAACCAGAAAAAATATCTAATAGATTCTAATTTTTTTAATGACTAGAAAGATTGGAGAACTGAAAGAAACTTGGTAACAACTGTTCCTTAAGGGTGAAGAACAGCTCTGATTTAAAACTTTTATTTTTTCTTTTCCTAAGAAACTGCGCGGTACAGGAGGTTCTGTGGATACAGGAGCAGTCTCCACAAGTGATGTGAGTATATCTTTGAAATCTGTCAATCTGCTATTTTGGGCAGGTGATGTTCACTCCTCGGATTAAGGTGTAGATCTCTTCTGGTGCCAGCGATAAGAAGTGCTTGGAATCAGAACTGTACAACAGAGTGCCAGGTGATGGCGCCAAGAAACAAAAGTATTTTTAAACACTGATTTCACATAGAATATTGGCAGTGAAAGTGTATATTTTACAAGTTAGTTTGTCTTGTTAAAGCTGTGGATGTATCTAGAATTCTCTTTTTTAAAACCTGAAAAAATTATAAAAAATTAATTTAATATTCAAACAATTTAAAGTCCCTGACTTGGTGATCTTAGAGGTCTTTTCCAGCCCAGATGATTCTGTGATTCAGTACTGCCTGTTTACCACTGAGCTGTTGGACTTGTAGAAGAAACCTGAAACCGAGAAGCTTTTGACTGTTGTGCTGTGCAGAACTTAGAAAAGGGCACATCAGATTTTGAAGCTGATATTGCTCCTAAACCACTGTAGCATGAAATTGCATGAGTGCTTTCAAAGCTGTAAGCTTTTCATATTTGAATAGCTTGAATTCAGAGGAAAATAGATTGTCCTTTTTGCATCAATATTTTTTAAATACTGAATTTCATGTAGCTATTATAGCAGCTGGGCTTGGAGGTGAGCTATGGCAGTATAACAAATGCAAATGATCATCCTAACTGGATTTTCTGTGGTGTTGTAGCATGATGAGGCAGTTTATCATAGTTCTTGAATGTGGAGTAAAATTCAGTTTGGTCTTTTGTTTCTTTTGCAGCCTGAAAGTGGTCACAGTTTCTCAGCAGACTTAACTCGGGACTTGTTCTTTGAAGTGTAGTCAGGCATTGAAGTGTTAGCTTCCTTTAGAGGAGAAGCCTCTTAAATTACCCCATCTGGGCTTTAAAGTAGAAAAGATGCAAGACTGTTATGCATGAGTATGGGTAGGGCATAAAACAATGGCCTGGGCATGTAAGTAAAAGTGATTCAGTGTTTCATGTGCAGATCTGTGTTCCATAGTGTTAGGATTTGTTAGACTGGCATCCCTCTGTCATACAACCATAAAAGAGTAAATAGTTCTACAGCACACAACACCACTTACTGTGGAGCCATGAGCTCCTCTGACTTGCTCAGAAATCGGTATTCACTCACTGAGGCACTGCATGGATGTACTGTGCCATGGCAGGATCCCAGAGCAGCAGAGTGCAAATATGCTTTAGGATAATTAAAGTGGGTAAGTATTGTCTTCACTTCGTTAGTGTTCGGATTTCAGATCTAGCTTATGCAGGATTTTCAAGCAGGTCTTGGCTAATTTCAGAATAAATTAGAGATGCAGCATTTTATACAGGAAATGAGGGCTGAAATCCTTTACAAAATTTCAATTTTAATGGTGTTGGAAGACAATGCTTTTATGATAGACTCTTTCAAAAGAAAACTTCAAGTTCAATTGGTTGGTGATGCAGATAAATTAATGCATTATTTGGAGTGGGAGAGCTGTCTGTGTGTTTATAGCTGTTTTATTTGCATGGGGTGTGAAAATGAATACTTTCACGGGGAAATTGATGTTCTAGTTGATTTGAGCCCAGATGCACAGACTTAGTTTTTATATAAAGGACTTAAGTCTCTCATGAGAGACACAGAATGAGTTACTCGATTTTCAATTCTGTTTATTGCCTCCTTTCTTTTCATATGGGATTGCCTAACTTCTTTACTTCATTAAATGTTTGAAAGGTTTGATCTTGTATTATGTGAGTGAGCTACCATGAGACTTTCAAGGAAAAGGCTTATAGAGAGGAAAAAAGCAAACACCATTTTATCAGCAGCGTATCTGATTAATATCTATTAGTGAAGGTAATGCTGACAATTGAGCAAGAAGAGGGAAAAACGTGCTCTGGCAAATTTATTCAAACAGAAGACAGCTTTCATTCATAGATACTGAAGGAAGGCATGTTCAAATGTTCTGATAATGTAAAGTGGTTATCACTTGCATAACACTACTTTAATATTCTCTCCTCCTTTTATGCCAGTAAGGAACTCTCTCCTTTTATGACAGTAAAGCCTAATTAGGGAAACTGTACTTCAGCACTTACTTACCTGATTCTTCTGATGAGAAGTAATGTGTTGTTCTTTTCACCCAGAGTTCCCAGTATGTCCAGTGTGTTGCTGGCTGTCTGCAGCTGATGCTCAGGGTCAATGAATACCGCTTTGCATGGGTAGAAGCAGATGGAGTAAACTGGTGAGCACCTATTTCAATTCATATGAATATACATGAACTTAACAATAGTACACTCCCCAGTGACCCTTTTTTTGGACTAGAACTCTCTTATGATAGACAGCTGTTCTGCTTGCATACAAAAGAGATTTGTTTTCAAACATTAACCCAGTCAAATAGACAAATGAAACTTTCGCTGTTTAGGCTTTATTGCAACTTTCCTGTTCAAGAAGAACTGCTTAAGGGTGTATCTGAACAGGAATATAACCATTTGTCTTCAGCTGAAGGTGTTCTGTTTATTTTTTAATAGAACAAGGACTAATGAAATGAGTTTCTGCTAATCATCCTAGTCTTTGAGTCTGGAATTGTTCTGTCTGAAAATATTAGTGAAAGGAGAAACATTTTCTAGAGCTAAGACAAATTTTTTTCTGCATATGGCTTCAAGTAGGTCATTCTTTTTTTCAACTCTCCTAATAAATAGCTTTGCATTAGGCTAGGATTTCAGCCCTAATCTTATTTAAAAAATGCTTGCCTATAAATAATTTTTCTGCCATCTATGCCTTTACTGGGGATGATTGGTACGTAATTTGCACTTGAATGAAAAATACCCCTTAGCACTGAAATGGAGTAAAGTCAAAATTCTTAGTGAAGTGAAATTTTAAGTGATGCTCCTGTGTGTCAAGATTACACTGCTGAAACCAAGGAAGCTTTTTAATCAAGTAATGCATAAGTCTATGTTTCAGCATGTTTGAACTGTTCTTAAACTTGATAAAAGTGATTTTGAGTGTAGATTCTTTTTTAAATTTTAAATTGACTTAGCTATTTCAAAATTGACCTGTAAATTGCTCATTAAATTCTCAAAACATTGATTGAGCAAACCTTCTGCATGATGTCTTCTTGAAGATCTTGTGATACTATTTTTTTTCTAGCAGTACTTTGTATATTTGTATCTGTGAGCCATTTTCTGAAAACTTGCTGTTAAATAATGAATACTTCAGCTCATTTCAGACACTCCTGTGGATAAGTACGATTAAGGTACAAAATTGAATTTGTGTAGATTTTGTTCTGTTTGTTTCTTCTTAAATCTGAAAGAGTAGTTGAGATTTCTGTTTCTTCCAGAATGACAAATCATGCTTTAAACATACCAGTAGAAAAACTGTCTTGGTGAACCAGAAGATGGATACAGTACCATATCAGTTCACATGGGAAAAGCTGCTTTATGGCTCTAAGGCTAATAAGAAAATAACCATCTCTTTAAAAGATGGCTTTCTGAACCAGCTGCTTATACAATGATAAATAGTGATGCAGGTTACTGTGAAGTGTGTGTTGAATGTTCCTACTTAGCAGCTCTTTCCATTAAGTTCTTCTTACCATTTCTTTTAACCTTTCAGATTAGAGCAATGCAACCTATGTAGTCATTATTTAAAGTTAAATGTGTACTATGTCAATTTTTTAGCATCATGGGTGTCTTGAGCAACAAATGCGGTTTCCAGCTCCAGTATCAGATGATTTTCTGTGTGTGGCTGCTGGCCTTTAGCCCTCAAATGTGTGAGTATCTTCGTCGGTACAATATTGTCCCTGTGCTGTCGGATATTCTTCAGGAATCTGTCAAGGAGAAAGTAACCAGGATCATCCTTGCGGCGTTTCGGGTGAGTGTCTGTTCACTGCAGGTCTCAAATAGGTCTCAAATGTTGCTGATGCACAGCTATTTCAGCTGGAACATATCAATAAGCTGATTGAAAGCTTAATTCTCTGGGTTTTTCTTTTTGTAAACTTGAGTTTTTTGCTGCAGGTAATATACAGGCTATTACTAGTAATAGATAACTGCTATTCAGTGCCCTCCTAAAATAAGATTTACCTAAAAAAACAATGTTAATGCAGGCACTAGTGATTTCTCTTTGTTAATTCAAGATTCTTTTTCCTACTGGTACAACTGTAAACCTTTGGAGTTACTAATAGCTGATAAATTTTACCTTACAAAGCTTTAATTAACTAAATATTATCTTGAATATATATGTTTGTCCAACTGAGAAATTATTTTTATTTACTAGTCCAAAAATCTTTTCTTGCTGGCTCTGTCAAGGCAGATGAGAATACTCATCTAAGAGTGATTAGATTGATTTACTGTGTCTGCATTACCTGAACATTTCTGGCCCTATTTAAGATAATTAGCAAGAACTGAGTACCTAGGCTTGATGTTTTCACTGTGAGAGTACCATTTTATGTTCATGGATGCTACTAGTTTTATGTGCATGCTTGCCAAGTGTCCTGTGAATAATACAGGAAACAAATTGTAATGCTGTTTTCAAGCAGCACTTGGCATCCTGAGTAGGAAATGTGGGTTTTGGAAGCTGTTTGTTTTCCTGGATGTGGATTGTGTTCCGATAGTAAGTGTTGCAAGCACATTAGAATGGAGAGAGGGGAATTGTTGCTTACTGACTTGCTGATGAGCAGTGATAAGCTGTGTGAAGGTGCTTACTCTCTCTCACTATCTGAAAACATCTGCCCCTGAAAGAGTTCTGGATAAGACACATCATGAGAATCTGCTGTTTATCTTGTTGAAGGAGAGCAGTGGTATGGAGTGTTCAGTAGGAGCTATTCTTACTATTCTTACTCTTTAGATGTTGTAGGGTTCTTAAAGATCTTAATGTTAGGATTAAGCAGGGACATATAGCAAGACAAATTAGGAAAAAAAACTTTAAAAGAGAAAATAAGCTGAGAAGCTCAGCAATTAATATCCTTTTTCTTCTTATTCTGAGGTAATAAAATGTAGGAGAAATAATTGCTAGTTCTTAGATTTACTGTGGTTTGCAAGAGGAGACAAAAATGAAGCTAACTTTTTAAAATAAAGGCTAAGAAAGAATAAGTTGTTTCTGTAACAGGCTTGGGGGAGTGTAACTTAGCTGTTTCCTTTCTCCAACATTAAGGACTTGTGTTGGCGTGAAGACGAGTTGTTAACTGGCAGCCAGGAACATAATAGATTAGAAATTAGACATCAGAGCTGTGAGTTCTGAAGCAAAATTGTTATAGGTAGCAGAGGCAAAGTAGTCCTTTTCCTGTGTGAGATGCCACAGTATCAGTTTATGGAGGGGGTGGGGAAGGGAATTGAATAAAAGACGAGGCTTGATGATTCTCCAGATAAGTCTGTGCATTACTGAAGGTGCTCCATGAATCTTGGCAACCTGGATGTCCTCTCTACTACTTGATTTCTCCTAATTTGACATATTTCACTTTCATGTCAAGTTAATTGTCTGAAGTATATATATCTGCAAATGTAATAATTTTTTCTATAAAGCAACAAGTATTGGGCACCCCTCTCTTTGAATCTACTATTTTCTCTATCTATTATTTTATCCCCTAATTTTTCACACTTTTATTCTCTTCTGTGTCTGTTTCCTGCCTAGAACTAGGCTTATGCCTTAAGATTTTGGTTTTTATTACTCAGTAGTTCATTGATCCATTCTATATAGTCATAGGTTTGTGTTTTTACTTTGTTAACATATCCTTTCAAATTCGTTATGAAAAGCTTGAGTATCTCACTATGGTATAAGATAGGTAATAATATTTGGAATAGCTTACACATCTGCTTGCAACTAGGAGTTCTTTGGAGCCTTTATCCACCTGCTCCTTTGAACCTGTTGAATTGTCTTCTTTAAGATTCGTTATTTTTTTATTTGCTCTCATTAGCAGTTTTAACTCTAAGTAAACTAGCATTACTCCCTCTAAATTACTTTTTAGTTCTCTTACTGAAGTAGAAACTGGGGTGGCTCTTTTTTTGCACGTTAAAGCTAATTGTATATGGCCATTAAAAGCAGCAATATGACTTATTTTTAGTTTGCAACTTTCAAAGTTGTTTTGCAGTGTTCTGCCTCAGTAACTAATAGAATGTCTGATATCTAAGAAACCTCAAGTGTAATATTCTGTGACAAGAGTGATGCAGTCAAATTCCTTCTGCATAGTTACACTGCTTATTTCTGGCAGATGTTAAGTTTTGTTTATATGAACACGTTCTGTTTATTAAGGACTTTGTCTTTTATATGAAATTCATGTTTTCAGCTTTATCAAAAAGTGCAGGTGGCCAGCTCTGATTGAAAAATGTAATTGAAAGCTGATTAAATTGAGTAGAAATGTAATGAATAAATGGTATTGGAGGTTGACTATTGCATTCTGCGTTTATAATTCCAATCTTACCAACAAGCTTCTGTTTAAATAAAAATGTCTACTTGGAATATTCCCAAACTTGAAAAGAGCTGATCTAATCCAGATGGTAATTTCGAATCGGAAATAAGACTTCAGGTTATTTTTTAAAGGCTCTCTGCTTTATGCTATTGCTGCACAGAAAGCTAAAATGATAATCAAAGATAAAAGTGGTTTTTTATGGTGGAGGTTCTGGTATTTGGGATATAAGCCTGCCCTTTTTCTTTGAATAGTCTTTGTAGTCACCTCAGTTTCATGAGGAAAATATTCAAAACAGGTGAATTAGTGCTTTCTATTATTGAAGAAAGAGATCATTTCAGGATGTGGTCAATTTTGTCACTTAGTAAATTAAAAAGTTCCAGTAAGAGTGTCTTTAAAATAGTGCTTTGTTTCAAAGTGGTCTGTTCTTAACAAAATAAATGCATCTTTACTTCCCTAGAATTTGTTAGAGAAATCTACTGAGAGAGAAACTCGCCAAGAATATGCTCTTGCCATGATTCAGTGTAAGGTTTTAAAGCAGCTAGAGAATTTGGATCAGCAGAAATATGATGATGAAGACATCAGTGAAGATATTAAATTTCTACTGGACAAGCTTGGTGAGAGCGTGCAGGACCTTAGGTATGCTTTACAGTGTGCACTTTGAAAAATGCAGTTATGTGAATGTTGGTAGAACCTTTTTCTTTTGTAAGGCTAAAATACCTACAGAATTATGATATATCAATGCTCTTTAGTAAGATAGAGCATACAGGGATGTGCTGGTTGTTAGTTTCCTATTGTATGTCAGTATTTAGAGGCTGAATAGAAAATAAATCTGTGATCTTTGTAACTGAGAAATTGTTAAAGTACTCAAGAGTGATCATAAAGGATTTCCAGTCAAAACTGAAGTCTACCTGGTTAGAATAAGTTCTGCTGTCCAGATTAACTCAAGTTTTTGCTACTGTTTACCTAGTTCTTGGTCTTGTGCCTAAATTGAAGTGCCTATTGTAGGCAGTGTCAAAGGTTTAAGTGGATGGGGAAGGTAAAGACTGAAATCCTTGACTGGGGAAGTTAAAACCCAAAAACTCAGCAAAACAGAGAAATTCCAAAATGTTGCATTTGTGTGACTTGGGTTTTTCCTTTCTTTATTTTTTATTTATTTCCTGGGAACAGTGTTTTGGGGCAGATAGAGGGTTGTGTTCGAAAACAATTTTTTGTCTTGCCTCTTGTGCATTTTCCTACTTAAAAAATGGTGAGACAGGGAACAATTTTCATACTCTGCAGAGCACTGACTTCCAAATGTGTCATAGCAATTTGAGTTCCAGTTTGTTAGGGACAGGCTTGGCCAAATGGTTCAAAGTGTTTGTAGAAGCTTGTCCAGTGTCTCATTTAGGTCTTGCGTTGCAGCTCCTTTGATGAATACAGCTCTGAGCTGAAGTCAGGAAGACTGGAGTGGAGTCCTGTGCACAAATCTGAGAAGTTTTGGCGGGAGAATGCTGTAAGACTAAACGAGAAGAATTATGAATTACTCAAGTAAGTTTTTGAGTCTTGAATCATGTGATCCTTTAATATTTTGTGTTTAAATGAACCTGAATCTAATACAGGTTTTACATTTTAACACAAAGTAGTGTTAAGAATGAAAGCAGGTCAAAACATTTTGCTTATTTTAGAATGTATAGTTTGTTCCGTTCAAAACTAGACTGTTTATTTTCTTTTACTGGTCAAAATGGATTTATGATAGAGAGAATATCTTTAGCTTAACTTGCATGCAGGTTTGATTTGATTAAAATTGTTTTTACTTAATCTTAGTATCTTAATCTTAGTTTTATATTGTGTGGTGATGTTAATCTGGGTAATGAACACCTCTCTTGGATATTTGGAAGTTGAAAGTTGTGGTACTGTTCCATGAAAAATTTGATGTGTCTGTTTTCTGTTGGGACTGTGTTTGGAATATGTAGATTGTTAGATGAAGTGAACCTGAACTCATATTTATTTGCAGTCAAGGACTGGCTGTTTGGCATATGAAACTATGTCCTGAAATGATGCCTGGCTCTTAGTTGTTCCACGTTGATTGTCATCAACTGATAATACATGGTGTTCTTTCAGTTCAGGGCTTGCTAATAAGTGCCAGATCTAACAGAAATCAGGAGGTCAGATGGAGCATGTGAGATGTTAGAAGACATGGCAATAGCAAGGTGACCCTGAGCTTTATGTGCATTTTGACTGGCTTAATGCCTCACCAAAACTGTCTGATAAATTCTGCCCCGAGTGCATATTGCTGAATATATAGGATTATGGACTTAAAAATTTTAGTTGCTGACAACTGCCGTGTGAAGTTGATGTTGAAGCTTAGTATTTCCTGTAGCGATTACAATGTTTTGCTGTATTTATTTCTTCTGGTTTTGGGATTTAATTTCTTGTGCTTGTGCTGCTACAAAGACAGTAATCTTCAGTAGTTCCTTTAACACACACCCACCTCTCAGAAAAAAACACCCCAAAAACTCAATGCCACAACACCAAACCAAACAAACCAATCCACACACCCTCTGCCACAACATAATGGGGAGATTCTTGCACCTCAGAACTTCGTTTTTTGCCTTGTAAGGCATTTGACAGACAGCAAATCCTTATTTGCTTTGAGCCATATAATTTTTCCTTATCTGCCTGCTTATTACTTTTCTAAATCTAATACCCTTACACTATTGTTAAGCATAACAGAATGGCAGAATACCTTCTGCCATTAGTGTCTACTTTGATTTTGGGTTTGTAGTGTGTTCAACATCCTTATATGGATCTTTGGTGTCTTCTGCTTAATGTTACCTTCAAGTTTCTGCTTCCTCTTCTTGTCAAAAGTATAAGTTCTTTTCGTTTGAGAAGTGCTTTTTCTGTCACTTCCTGGCCTCTAGGGAGGCAGTGGCTGTGGTAATTTAATTTTACCAGAATGTTCCATTTTTAATTCCAGTTGAATTTTTAACCTACCTATTTCAGCTTGTTTCTAACTTTCTCTGATTCGAACTCATTTGTCATCTCACTAAGCATAGAATATGCTAATTTTCCAGTGATCTGTATGTTTAACCTTTTCAACTGTGCCTAACCTTCATAATCTGTGTCATTTTCCCCCCTTCTCATTGCTGGCTAGAGAACAGTGTTATTTGTAGCTGTTTTCCACTCAAGGTAGTTTCACTACTTAATTAAAAAATGCAAACTGTATTAAGAGTCTAGAAGCTGTTTTCCGCTTCTTACAGCTCTGTGTCTATGCATGCTAAGAAAATAACCTGTGACACTGTAATAATGTACAAGGTAGTATAGCTTTCATCTCAGTCTTTGGGTTAGGATTGAACTGCTTTTTAATGAAGCTTATCTAGAACTCACTACTGTTGGTCTTGAAGCCAAAGTATAAAAGAGGAGAGATTTTGTAATCCTTGGTTATAGGTGTTTGTGTATGTAGCTCACTAAACTGACTCTAGTGAACACTTTAAACAATTCTGTTAATTAGGGCATGTTCTCAGTTTTGTTAAGTATAACTGCATGTTTGGAAGAAGTTTTAGCTTTACTGTTTGGGTGACTTGTAAAACATTTTTGTGCTTATGGGCTTTGTTATTTTAAGTTATCACTGATTAGAAAACCAACAACAACAACAAAACAAAAACCAAAACAAACAAACAAACAAAACAAAAAAAAAACAAACAAAGAGAGAGAAAACCAACCCCAAACCTGGGACTTGATTGTTTCCAATTCTTCCCTAGAATCCTGACAAAACTTCTCGAGGTTTCTGATGATCCACAGGTGCTGGCTGTAGCTGCTCATGATGTGGGAGAATATGTACGACACTACCCCCGTGGGAAACGGTAAGAAAATGCCACTATATTGTTATCCTAGAGAGTAGCTGGAGTGTGGACTGTGCCTGTGGCATTTTCTGCTTATTTATATTAAAATGTGCTGCAAAGGGATTGCAGGTTATGCTTAAGTTTTAGTCTTTGGGAAGATAAGAAAACAAACTAGATCAGATGAGAAACTGCAAACTGGATCTTTGACTTAATATGTTTCAGTGTCTCTTAACTGTGAAGGGAACCAATGTTTAAAGCAATATTGAATACTGTATTTGGACTAAAGCATAAGCCAGGCACAGAAGAAATTGCAAGAACTACCAAGAACTAAATCAACATATAATTTTCCTCTCTGTTATGACTAATTGGACTGTAATTATTGGACTTAGGGTAGACATGGACCATTCCAACAATGATAAGACTGTTTTGTGACTTAAGACTACAGAGAAGTTTTTTTCCACAAACAATTGCTGTTGTGATTTCAGTGATGTACAGATTCAGTTGTCACTCTTCTGTTTAAACATGTTTTAACTGCACTAATACACATTCTAGCAAAAGCTTTCATTATAAACCCAAATTCCTGTTGAAATATACACAGACATTGCTATATTTTGCTGCTTTAAAAACCTGTGAGCAAGGATGTTTACTGAGTAATTGCACCTCTAAGGTAGAGAGACCACCGAAGCAGGAAGAAGCCTTGGATTTTTGCAGGAATCTGGCTCATCACTCATACAGAGGGATACATGACTTAATTTTTGTAGCAAAGAAGCAGTCTGTTCCTGGTTCCTGCACAGGGTTGTCATGGTTTAACTCCAGCTGGCAACTCAGGGTCCGTACAGCCACTTGCTCTCTCCCCACAGCGTGATGGGGGAGAGAAACAAAAATAAAAGTGAGAAAACTTGTGGGTTGAGATAAAGCCAATTTAATAGGTAAAGCAAAATAGGGAATTAATTCTGTGCTTCCCACAGGCAGGCAGGTGTTCAGCCATCCCAGGGAAAGCAGGTCTTCATCATGCATGATGGGTACTTGGAAAGACAAACACCAGCACTTTGAATTGTCCCCCCTTCTGCCTCCCTCTCCCAGTTTTATGTGCTGAGCACGTTGCCATGTGGTATAGAATGTCCCTTTGGTCAGTTGGGGTCAGCTGCCCTGGCAATGTCCTGTTTCAAGTCCTTGTGCAGCCCCAGCCCCCTTGGTGGTGGGGTGAGGAGCAGAGAAAGCCTTGATGGAGTGCAAGTGCTGCTCAGCAATAATGAAATCAACATTACTGGTTTTAGTACAAAGAGGAAAATTAATTACCTCAGCTAAAACCAGCTCAATAGATAAGAAGAGAATGGCCTTCTAGCCTTGTTGGGAATTTAATGAACACTTCTTGTGCAGACTCCTGTCTTGACAGTAGTAGAATCATAGACAACACACTGAAACTTCAGGCCACATGTATGCTAGGAAGATTTGTTGACTCCAGAAATACTCACAGCCCTTGTAGTCTTGTAAGAACTGAAATGGAATTTGGAGGAGAGGCAAGATATCCTTCAGTAGGGTGGAAACTAGTAGTGCTGCCTGTGAGAGGCAAAGCTGGAGGACTGGCTAATACTGATTGTTCTTGCTTTGAGCTGCTCTTTGTATGAAATAATTTTATTACATGTTTGCCATAATCTTTAAACAGCTTGCATGCATTTACCTGAATGTGTGGGCTAGTATGGCCATGCAGTTGCTGGACCAAAGCTATGAAATCAGAAGAGAGGATAAACAGGACCTGTATCCATGTGTCTGTAGTTGGGAAAATGTATAGCTGTTAGGACTACGGCTCCACTCAGCTCCCAGGCTGTTAAGTCTATTCAGCAATGTGCCAGCCTTCAAAAGGAGTGGTTATCAACAAATAAAAAGTGTCCTAGATACTTTTCTAACCCACATTCTTATCTCAAAATTTAATGTTTTAGCTGCTTGCTGTTTACAGACTTGGCTTGGAACAGCTTTCTGTTCCATTGAACAAACCGAAATGCCTCAATCACTTTCTTTTAAAGAATTTCATTTGTAATCCAGTTATTCTTACAAATATGACTTCAGCAATTTTGGAACTAACTTAAATCTTAAAATACCTATGGATTATGTGTCTGTTCCAGCATAATAGTACATTTCTTATGTTTTTTTGATATATAGTCGTGTACTGCTCCCACTCATGATTGGTATTTCACATTCTCATTGCATGACTCACTTTAAGAATGGATACAGCTCCTTGGTTTAGAAGAGTAGAAGAATTCAGGTGTCCTAAATACTTTTGTTTCTGTTAAGTATTTATTGTCAGCTCTTAACTGGATCATCTTTTGGCCTTTGAAGGTTGCAGAAATGAATTGGGTACTAAAACTAGTTGATTTCACCTGCAGTGCACAGTGGAGACCTAGAGCTACAGCTCTGGCTCATTTTTCCCTTTGTCTGACAAAAGAAATGTTTGTTAATGAAACACTGCGTTTTTGCATGGCTGTTCTTCAACATTTAAATAATTTTAAGTTGTTTTAAAATTACACATTATGGACCGAATTGTTGAGACAGTAGCACTGTTGGCTTCTTGTGGGGCTCACCAAGATGCAGTTTCTGAGAGTGTAGCAGCAGAAATAAAGTATAGCGCTGGTGCTTCCTGTCACTAAAAATAAATGCAAGCCTCCAGCACAGCTTCCATGTGGCCAAGGGTTATTGTTATATATATATATAATATATATATAATATTTTTATATAACACTTATATAACACTTAGAATTTCTTAAATGCTATGAATGTGGGCTTTTATGAATGTTTTATATGTATAAGAGATGGACACCTACAGCCATTCTCTTCCTTAGCCCAGGATTCAGAAAAAAACTTGCATTCCCTTCTTCATCCTGGCTTTCAGATAAGTAGTGTGGATTTTATATTTATTTTCTGCTATAATAGTCTAAATTGTTTTAATTTGTCTTTATCTTCTGTGTCTTCTTTCTCCCTCTAAATGGGTCATGTTAAAACCTGAATTTTCAGCATTCAAAAACTTTTTTTGCAATGCCACTATTTTGGCTTAGTGCAGTGATGTTATGGGGAGCAGTCACTGCAGAAGATGTGCACATAACTGTGCCACTGGGCTCTATTACTTCTGGAAAGTAAGCAGCAGTTGAGGAGAGGGTAAACTAAATGTAGTGTTTTGGACACGTTTGGAACTTGGAGGAACACTGTTCACTGTGAACCTTCCTCACTGTTTAGACCTTTGGGTTGAAAACCCGTGGCTGGGAAGTGATTTCTATCCGTAGGCAGCATTATGCAAGAATGGTAATGCTGTTCTTCAACTCTTCATGTTCTCAGCCATAATTTCAGTGATGTATTGTCATCTGAAAGAGCCTATTACCATTTGTGATTATAGGCTTTTAACCTTTCATTTTGGTTCTTGCATTCTTCTAGCATAAGGAAGTTTAATGCCTTTTTCACGTCCTTTCAATTCCTGAAAATCCAGTGGTTTAAGTCAGTCCTTTAATAAAGGAAAAATTGTTCTTTGTGTTTCATACTCTTCCTTTGCATGCAGTGGTTTTATATTTAGCTTATTTAAAAGGTGAGGCAGCATAAGGCAGGCATAAAGGTATTTTTGAATCTGTTACACTACTAAAAACTTTTTGAATTCTTGGCAAGGATTTTCCAGCTTGAAACAACTGCACTTTCCTGAATCCATTCCTGCTTTATGAAATAAATGTTTTAATATTATTGGGAGTAGTATTTCCTGTGGTGTTAAGGATGGTTTTGCCTGAGTTATGAAATTAAAAATTCCCTTTTTCAGGTTTTAAGTGTGTTGGCTTCCAGTGTTTTTATTAAGAAATTATATATTCATGATGTGCAATACAAGGTTTCATCAGTATTCCATAGGGGATTTGGTATAGCTGTTAAAAAGCTGTGACTGACTCTAGTGATGAAGTTTGTTGTGAAAGATGCAGCTGAAGCGTATCCTTTTTCTGGGAATGGTACCTTAACAGCCAGTTCTGCATCTTGTTCAGGAGTAGCTGTTGCTCTAGTACAGTTTGAATGTTAAAAAGGACTTCATGTATGAGGTGGATGGTTTAATAGATATTGGTATGATTACAAGCATTTTTCTGTATTAGACAGTGCCAGAAGAGATTGAGGTTTTATTCTTGCAAAAAATGGAGTGACTTGGTTGTCGTCAATTTATGGGCTGGATGGCTCTACCTCTCCTACCCTGTGAACCCTTTTAGAGAGCTGTAAAGTAAATAACCCTTTCTGAAAAGGGTTCTTTTCTTCATTGTTTATTTCAAAGTAGCAAACAAGAGTCCAGTGTAAACACTTTCTAATGTTGTGATTTCTTAAAAAATATTTTTTTAAAAAATCAGTGGTTATTACAGGAGATAATCTATATTTGTAACCTGTCAGGTGATATGTGTATCTTGGCAAATAAATAATTTTAATAAAATAAATATTATATAATTTAAACTTAACCTCTTAATACCTTGAAATGGTTGGATTGGATAGCTACAGAGAATTGAAAGTAAGTTAAAAAACTTTCTCCTCTCCTGTTTTTCAGAGTGATTGAACAGCTTGGTGGAAAGCAGCTGGTCATGAACCACATGCATCACGAAGACCAGCAAGTTCGTTATAATGCACTACTGGCTGTGCAGAAGCTGATGGTTCACAACTGGTATGTGAAGATTATTTAACATTCTACTAACCATGAGAAATCTTTGTTGTGGAGAGAGGATTCAAGATCGTAGATTTCTTTCAGGGGAGAAATGACATTTTTATGTTTGAAGACAGCAGTTTTTAAACAGCAGATTAATGTGATGCTTATGGTAAGAACTTTGTTCAAGTGAATTACTTGTGTGACATTCAACCATGTAAAGTAGCTACTCAATTCAACTGCTTCCAAAATACACAGAAAAACTAAGTCCTTATGTATTTTAGCTTAGGTTGGGTTAGGTTCTTCACCCGGAGGGTGGTTGGGCACTGGAACAGCTCCCACGGGAAGTGCTCACAGCAGCAGCCTGACAGAGCTCAAAGAGTGTTTGGACAATGCTCTCAGACACATGGTGTGATTCTTGGGCCGGCCCTGTGCAGGGCTAGGAGCTGGACTCGATGGTTCTTGTGGTTCCTTTTGAGCTCAGGATATTCTGTAATGATTCTATGAATTTATTTGAACTGCTTGTGGAATAGCAGAAGTTTGTGGGCTGACTGAGTAGTTCTTTAATAACCCTGAAGTCTTGGCAAGTTCTGCCTCAGAACTTGCTGGTGGGTGATGCTGCATTTCCAGCAGAACTCAGGGCCTTTAGAGGGAAGCATTGTTGGGCTGAACCTCTGAAAAACTTCAGCATTCATGCAGCAACTTTGTATAAGTTGCCAAACTAATTAGGTATGCTAAGCATAAAGCATGGAGAGTTAAAAATACTAATTAGGACTTTTTAATCTGGTTATTAATTATAAGTGCACCAGAGCTCATATTTTCAGTCTGGCATTGCCTTAAAGGAAGATAATATACAGGAATACATCTGAGTATATTGGAACATAAGTGTCGGGATACAAAAAACTAATTTAATTTTGAATCTAAAGAACCTTTTATTTCTGAAAAGCTTAGTGCTTGGGCATATCTGTCACTTCTGTCAATTTTCTCACCTATGACAGAATGTGAACTTTTTGGAAGACTGAGTGGGGATGATGCTAGCAGTGTGAAAGTGATAGGGGAACAAGGTTTACCAAGCACCTTCTGACAGGTTAAGTCACCTTCTTGCTGTGATGGCTGGCTAAGTTGACAAAAAGCTTCCATTGTCTCTCTCTGCATTTTATCATACGTAAAGCAAAGCTAATTTTCTCCCTTTTCTTCTGAAGAATATGGGTTTTAAGGTTTTAACTCTCAAGCATGTTATATTCATTTTGTCCTACTCTCTCCCTCACATACTGTGAGAGCCTTTTATAAAGGAGAAACACATGTTTAAATACCCTCCTATGAAAAATCCAGCTGGTACTGTCCACCTGTAAGGAATAATTTGAAAAATCACATGGAATTTCTGAGTATGTGGAGATGGAGTCTAAACACATGATCATGTTCAATCTAATTTTTGGTTATTATTGCATATTATGCTCCACCCTGCTTCTCAGTTTAGTACATTTCTTTTCTCATGATGCTGTTCTGATACATTTGAAACATTCTGAGTATTACAAACCAACTGCAACTAAATAGACATTACAGCATGGAAAGTTTAGTTACTGATCCTGCCTTCTGCAGTAGGGAAAGGTTTTATTTCACGTGTCTTCTGGTGTCTTAAAAATCTGGTAGGAAGACCTTTGGTCTTTCTCCAGCACAAACCTCACTGGTAGTAAAAGTTTTTCTGAATGCCAAGCCTGTTTTTTTTCTCACTTTCAGTGAGAAAATACTGCTTGTAAAAACATCACATCTGGTCTTCTAGATTTGTTTTGATTTTTTTAAATGGTATAAACATTTCTGTGCCTGCTTTTCACGTTTGTGAACCTTTAGACTTGAGGCTGAGGGGGAGATAGCGAAAGTACCTAGTTTCAGATCTTCAGAGGTGTCAGTAAAAAGAATCTCTGTAAGTTAGTGCCACTTCCACATTCTTATTGTCATCTCTGTAAAGAATGTTTTCTTGTTTAATTCATAGTGGAACAAGCCCCTAGGACACGTTGTCCTTGGCTCTTACTTGCCGAAGTAGTGTTCCCCCTGGCAGGGACTTACAGCTTAAGCAAAGGAAATGTCACACTGTTTGTATGTGGGAAGCTAGATCTGTCTTTGTGTAGATCTGGCTTTTGATGAGTCCTGGGAGCTCTTCTGTTTCATTGCTGTCTCTTCTCACCACACAAGCTGAGTCCCCTGACTGCCACACGCTGTGGTTTAAGTGCCTACTTACTAAGCTTTGTATTGTCATATATTATTCAGCAACTTCAAGGTTTTGTTTCCCTTGCTCTTCAGATCTGGGGAAACAATAAACATTTTTCCTCTTGCTTCCACTTATTTTGGAATTACAGTTATTTCACTCAAAGCAATTGTGTTTTTTTCCTTGAGTTTAACTGGCACAGAACACTTTGGCATGACTGACTGTGACACATGTGACGGAGGTAGTCAGGCTTTTCCTGAAGGCTAACTGAGAGAAGGATTGGAAAATAAAGTTTTGCCACAATGAGGCTTGGTGCAAGTGCTGTGCCGGGAGCCAGCAGAGTAAGGAAAACTTGTGGTTCTTGACTCGAGGGAGTGCCATGGGGCAGCTGAAGTAGCATTCTGCCTAAAACACAGTATTATTTGACTGTTAGCTCAACTTTGAGACAATTAACTCCTAAGTAATTTGAGTAGTTCATTACAGGCTGCTCAACTGGCTTTCCCTTAGGGGTTTTTAAGTCAGGGATTAATGGGGGGAAATCAGACTGTCAGGCATTCTCTTAAATGGTGAAGCTATGTTGGCAAAAGCAATAACTGCTGTCAGCTTTTCAGATGAGATAAGTTCAATTGAAATATTCCAGTTACATTTGCATGTAAAATGATCATGCACTTGATGAAGCAAGGAGCAAAATTATCTTTTTAGCATCACTTACTGCATATACGTGGGAATTAATCCTGAGTTTCAATTTGACTTGAATTGTGTTACTCATGGCACCCCATGCTGATAGTAAGAACCTGTGTAGTGGGTTGACCCTGGGTGCATGCACCCACCAAAGCTGCTGTATTGTTCCCCTCCACAGCTGGACAGAGGAGAGAAAATACAACAAAGGATTCTTGAATTGAGATAAGGACTGGGAGATACCACTCACCAAATACTGTCACAGGCAAAACAGGCTTGAATTAGAGATAATTAATTGAATTTATTGCTAACAAAATCAGAGCAGGATAGTGAGAAGTAAATAAGACCTTAAAAACACCTTGTCTCCACCCTTCCCTCCTTCCCAGCTCTACCTCCTCCCCTAGAGCTGCAGAGAGATGGAATGGGGTAATGGCCAGTTCATCACACATTGTTTTCTCCCGCTGGTTACGCAGAGAAATACTTCCCCTGCTCCATAATGAGGTCCCTGCCATGGGAGATAGTTCTCCATGAACTTCCCCAACAAAAGTCCATCCCATGGGCAACAGCCCTCCCAAACTACTGCAGAGTGGGTCACTCTTCTGTCCTTCAAGGACAGGCTGCTCCAGCGTGTGTCCCTCCACAGGGTCACAAGTCCTACCAGGAAACCTGCTCTGGTATGGGCTTCTCTCTCCATGGATCTGCAGATCCTTGTGAGGATCCTGGTCCAGCACAGGCTTCTCTCAGACATTCACCTGCTTGGGTGTGGGGCTCTGACCTCTGCTTGATACCAACATGAGGAGTAGGAGTATGCTGATGCAAAACTGTGGGGGTTAGGATGTATTGCTTCAGCATGATCAAGTATGATATGGAAACGGAATTCAGAAAGGGCATACTGAATGAACCAACAAATTGGACGAGCTTTGAATGCGCAACAGATTCATACATGATTTTCTAAATGCACAGCCCAGACAAAATTACTTGCTCTCTGCCTTTTAAAATGAGGAATTCTTCAGGGAGACAGTAAAAAATCTGAAACTGCCTAGGATTTGCAATATTCTTTATTTAGAAACTGTTACTCTATAGATAGCTTCTGTGCAATGCCTGCATTTGGGAGTGAGAAGTGTAGGGTGTAGTAGTAGTTAACTGGCAGCCATGAAGTCACCCCTTATTTTTTCCCCCATCCCAACACTAAGGTGTGGAATGCTTAATAGCTTAGTAGGCTTAAGTCTGGGAAACAATACCTACAGGATAATGACTTCCACTATATTTATTTCTCCTGGTTCTTAGCCTTCGTAATCACTACAATTCCCTTTCACTAGTTAACAGAAGTTAACAAAATGAAAAGTTTGAGAAGATAGTGACTCTGATAAAAATTAATCTTTAAAGAGAACAGTTCCTAGCTAGAATGAGACAAGTTGGGCAAAAATGCAATTAATTACTGGCACACTTGATATCCAGTGGAGTGTTCCATCTTTTTATTTGCACATAAATGTGTATTCTTGTAAAACTTCATTCCACGTAGGTGTAGAGGCTGTGTTTTTTATTTGGCATATGCTCTCTGGGATTCACACTGTGCTCATGTTTTCTGTCATGAGATCTGTACTCTCTGCAGAAACACGTTTTAATACTTCTAGAGCTCATATTAGCTTGGAAAATATCAGACATTCTGCTCAGTTTGCATTTTCTTTTTTCAAAGAAAAAACATGCTGAAAAACGTATCACCAATAAAGTAACTTTTTGATAATTTACTTCTGATTAGTGTTCTTTAAAATTTTGATTTCCTGATAGGAAAATTCAGTTAAACACTATTGATGTTCGTCATTCTTACATAGAATCTCTTTAAGTGTTGTAAGCAACAACATTCTTTGTGGTAACTAAATCTTCTGATTAAATATAAATATCAAACTGCATTGCAAGGTTTAGTCAAGTGGGTTTTTTAAATTCACAAAATGGCTCTGCATGTTAACTCATAGTGCATCTGATAAGTGAAAAATGGCTCATGCTTTGTCTCCCTAATAGAAAGGCACATACTGAATTGGATTTCACAGTTTATTTTCTTTTAAAATCAAAGGCTTAAGTAATAGCTTTGTTATTAGAGCTAACTGATCTGCTGTTTGTTCAAAGCTTGTATGTGAAGTTGTGAACTGGAAGTCTAGCATAACCCTTTTCAAAGATTGGACAAAACCAGGGAAACTGCTGAGAGGAAAGGAGGTTCTGGAGGTTCTTGTAGTGTCTCAGTTTAAAGAGTTGTGTTAATGCTGTATTTCATGCCCTAAGGAGGACTTTAAACCATGCTATGAGTAATGTTTTCAGTAATCACAAGCTAATCTGTAGATTGTGTATTACTGTTACTGCATACAGCTGAAGACAGGGCTCCATTTGGAAACACAAAGCACCTCTCATGTAATGTTCATAATCCATCTGTACAACCCTTCAGACTGTTTAGTTTTTATGTGCACATCAGAATGTTGAGCATCTCTTTACTGTGAATAATTATATGGAAACAATGTCCTAGATTTTGTTTATCCTAACAGCTCACTTTTGTTCTAGTTGTTTGTATGAAGTGGAATCTGTTAAAGTAAGTATTAAGAATTGCAGAGATGCTTGCAGTATCTTTTCTCTTTTGAAAAAAAATCACAGCCACATTTTTAGGTCAAAGGAGATACATGCTGAAAATCACCATGGTTCCACTGAAAAGGATAATTTATAAAAATCTTCAGTTTGATGTGTTGGCAGCCCAAACTGTTTGGTCAAAGTGTCTTTGATTCTGCTATGTACATGTGTTTCTTTGTTTTCGTTGTTGATTTGTAATGACTTACCTTCAAAACTACTCACAGTAGGCATTGGTGTAATAGACACATATTCTATATTCTTTAATACTGTTTTTAAATTGGAATATTTCATATTGCATACGTCCACTGAATCAAATAAGAAAATCGTGTTCAGTAAACAAATGACAAAAGAGAACAGCAGTTCTCCAGTGGTAGCACTCCAGCATTGGCAGTTTTCCCAGCCCAGCTCTCTAGGAAGATGTGTCTTTGATTTTTACTTTAATACTTTCATGACTGTTCTCTTTCTGATAGAACATGATCATGAGGAGCATGTAATAGATAGATAGATAGATAGATTTCTGTATTATATATAGAAAAGATATATAAAAATGTGCAACATTATAACTTCAGACCCAACAGTAAGACATGTTAATATTACATTTCAGGAACCAAATATTACCATCACTCCAGGTTTGATTTGAGCCTGGCTTCTTTATTTTCTTTCCTGGCTTCTGTGACTGTGGCTCTGTGAGGAGGCAAATGCACTGTGGTGGCCCCTGTGGAGCTCCACTTGCCTTTCTCCCAGCCACCATCAGTGTTAATGTGGCACTGCAGTAATCACATTGAAGGGAGCTTATTTGTAGAAAGCAATTCACTGCAATTCACTTGGGAGTTAAATGAACAAAAAGTACTGTCCCACCAGAATACCCTGAGTGCCTCATGAGAAAGGCAGGCCTAAACAGCTGGAATGGGTTAAAGGGTGGATGTTCCAGCATTGTCTCACATTGGATTAGATGGAGACTGGACAGATGGTTGCAACCTTGTCATGGTGTTACCACTTCATGTGTAGTGCTCAGAGGTTCCAGAGATGGTTTGTCTGTGGAGTGTAACACTTAGAAGACAATGTTTTCAAGGGTTAGTCTGGCCTGCTTAGAGTTTGGAATTCCTCGATAGTGATATTCAAATACCTACTTGTAAAGCCCCAATAAATTAGTAGAACTGGTCCATCTCTTTCTGGTCTAATAACTAATAATCAGGTTACTAGACCTCTAGCAGATGTGCAACAGAAGGCTGGCAAAACATCAGTTTTTTCAAACTATTCTACCTGCTGTCTGTCCTATGAACTTGTTTAACTATTTGTCATAACTTAATTATTTGTCTGTAAATAGTATATGTTGGCAATGTCTTTTGAGTCTGTTGAGTGGCAGACTTTCTGAAGGATTTCTTTAGAACTAGCTTTTCAATTTCATTTTCAAAAGTATCAGACTCTAGGCTTATGTTTAGATAAAGAAAAAAAAATCAATATTTTTATTTTGGGTTTTTTTTTTTTGGTCAAAGAAAGGCATTCTGTCTCTTGGGAACCTCAGCCTGCTAAACCAAGCTCGAGATTGCAGATATTCAAGGCTATCAAATATTTTTGATAACTTACTTCTTTAATAACCAGGATGCAAGAGTTAATTGTTAGAAAAGAGAAAATATGAAAAATTTCACCCTTTATTCTGTGCTTCATCTACTTTTCTTCCATTGACTGTTAATTTTCAGTGTTCTTTAAAGGACAGGTAAATCTGGCTGCACTGGAATTTGGAGCACAATACTGAAAGTAGTTACTACTTAAACTTCAAGGCTTGTTTCTTTTAACATGTGGCCTCTGGGGATCTGTTGTTTGTGTCTTACAACTTTCCCTTCTATTACAGATGGTTTGTTGTTGACAATGATTTTGTAGCATATGATATATATTAGTATAAAATTTGTAGGTAGTGTCTTGTGCCAGTTTGCAATTATCTTCTTATTCCCTATTGACTGAATTGAGGGGCTTACATGTTGGATCTGTTCCATGTGCCTTTTCCTAAATAAACTTTAAGTGTTTGTTTCAATTATGGCATTTTAGTGTATCTGTGCTTCAAGGTGTCAGTGTCTCTTTTGTTTCTCTTCTCAGAGGAACAAAAACTGATTAAATTAAAATGAAGAAACAAATTAGAATGAGAATTTGAGATAAAATGAATTCATGTATTCACCTCTAAGCTTCCTTTTCTTCTTTGAAAAAGCATTTTGGAAACAGCAGAAAATGTGTATTTAAAAAGAGGCCTGAAAAAGGGAGAATTTCTGGTGTGAAAGGAATCTCACTTGGTTGTTCTAGTAAGAATAAAAAGATTAATTTGCGAATGGAAGTTACTTATACTTCACTGTCAGACTTTTGGGTGACCAGGGAAGTGAAAGTGTGTGGTGTTTCAAATCTTGTTGCTCTGAGCTTTAATTGACAAATGGAGGATTTTATAGTTAATCTCAAAATTGATGTACTACAGTTGCATGTTTGAAGGTTTTCTGCAGTGCAGAGGTAATATTTTTTGTTCTTGTGAATTTATACTGAATCAGTTGTTTCATGTTTGAATGCTGTTATCTGTAAATGCAAACCCGTTTGCACTAGCTTCATCTGCTTTTAATAAGGATGATTTTATGTTGAGGGAAGTGAGAAGATGGCTAAACCTGGCCTTTTTATAAAGGCCTTTCTGTTACAGTGTGAGAAAAGTGGTTTAGAGTATCTTGTACTGCTCTAACTCATGGGCTTATAGCTTGCAATTGAAAACCCAGTAAGTCTAATACCTACCTCATTACTTTCCATTGTAGCATGTATCATAAATCTCAGATGCTATTTTGAATATTTTATTAACTCATTTGTTATCTTATGATAAGATCCATCCTTTCATCATACATCCTCTTATAGTGCAATGCATTGAATGCTTGCATTCTTACAGGTGACTTAAATTTTATGAGGTAAATAGTAATCTTAAAATCCCAGTTTTTCTCTTAAGATTTAAGTGTCAGTGCAGGATAAAGTCCTAGACCCTTAATTTGTCATAGCATGGGGATAGACACTTATGTCCAACTTCCAAGTAAAGTTTGGAGCTTACAGTGCTCCTTAACTTCCTAATATTATGAAATACCCATATTTATAAAATATATTTGAATCTTCTTATTCTTTTAATATGTGTTTTAGCAGAGGGAGAACAGGGTCCTACTTAGCATTTTGGAGCAGGTCCAGAGGAGAGTTATGAGGATGATTTAAAGGCAGGGAACACCTGCCCTGTGAGGAAAAGCTCTGACTTGGAGTTGTTAAGCCTGGACAAGAGAAGGCTCTGGGGAGATGTTAGAGCACCTATCCAGGACCTAATGGAGACGGCCTTCTCACAAGGCCAAGGGATGATGGCTGTAAAATAAAACAGGGCTGATTTAGATTAGATATCAGAAATAAATCATTTCCTGTGAGGGTGGTGAGACACTGGAAAAGGTTTCCCAGAGAATCTGTGGATGTCCTGTCCTATGGAGTATTCAAGGCCAGGTTGAAGGGGGCTCTCAGCAACCTGATCTAGTGGAAGGTGTCCCTGCCCCTGGCAGAGGATTTGGAACCAGATGATCTTTAAGAGTAAACCATTTTATGATTCCATGTTCCTCTAATCTAGACAGTTCAGTAACTTACCCTGGGTTAACCAGTGACCCTCAAATGGACATGTTTTCAAACAGAAAATTAGGTGATCATTCTAACAGCTTGTAATGCAAGGTTTTTGCATTTCAGTGGCCTTTGGTGGTGGCTAAAGAGGTGATGGGGTAGGAACACTGTGGGATTTTCACTTGGTTTGCAGCATGAAAATGTAGAGATGTAACTGCACGCACTCATTCTGGATGGGGAAATGGGATGAGAGCTTTTCCTTGACCCTGGACTTAAACCTCACACCTACAAAAGTTTTGTAGGGAAGATTCTGTTCTACCTACTGTAGAAGTTGAATGTCTGTGTGGGCACTAAGTACCTACAAAATGTGCTACTGTTCTGCTGCCTTGGAGATTTTTGCTGACTGCACTGCACTCTGCTGGGGTTTTTAGAAAGCCTGGGTCAGGCATCTGAAACAGTGTAAGCTTTGCAATAGTTATAGTGTTATGGATTATTAGCTTGATTGATTTTCCTACTTGGAAGTAATAGTGTGAGAATTTCACATTCAATATGGTTCATCTGTGCTTTAGGAATAAATAACATTGTGGGCTTGTAATATGATGAGCAGAGCTGTGTATGCAGTCAGTTGCTTTCAAGGCTGGATGTCAGAGAAGAAATACTAGTCAATATATGCATGTAGGCGTGAAACAAACGGAAAAAAGACAACCAAAAACATGGAGCAGAAAGAGGTTTGGTGAGTGTGGAAGTTCTTCCATAGTTGATGGCTGTGTTTTTGGATGACTGTCAAATTTTGTTTTGGTGGTACAGTTTTGAGTCCTTCAAAATCACAAGAGCAGCTCATTTCCTTCTTTGCCAGAAGGGCACCCTCTGCTTTGAGGGTGATAACCTGCCTGTTATGAGTGAGAGTTGTATCTATTAAGTGGAGCCCAAGCGTTAAAATACTGTGATTTTGCAGCACCACCTGATGAAGCTGTAAATGAAGGTGCTAAATCATAACATATGGTTCAGCATACAAATCATGTGTTATTTTCTTTGCTAGTGGTGTTTGAAGTTAACGGCTTCTAGGAACTTTGGCTTTTCTGGATGGTTAATGTTAAAACTGTAAGAAGTGGTGTTGGGTGGTGCAGTTGAGGTGCTAAACTTCATTGTGCGATAGGAATTGCAATGCATAAGGAATAACTATTCAACAGGACACTAAGCTGAAAACTAGTTTTTGAAATGTGCAAAAAACTTGATCTTTGAAATTTATTTTTTTAATAAAGCAAAAGCACATACTCTTGAATTAGGTGGGGGTTTTTTGGGTCGTCTTTCTGAACATCATACCTCTGAGATGCTTCTAGTGCTTAACCTGTGTAGGTTGAAATATTTGTATAGTGAGAAGGCACAGTACTAAGTGTATGATCAGCAATAGAAAAAGAACGCCTACATTTCATGAGTCCTGAAACCTCTCTTTCACTTGATACAGTGGTACAATTACTGTATTTTCTGTGACAAGCAGCAACCCAGGTACTATTATTAAAGACTGCTTTCAGCTTTTTTGTGGTTATTTTTTGTGAAGTGTTGATCTGCTTTCACGAGAGAGTGAAGGATTGTAACATTCAGAAGAACTATGCAGTGTTTTCCCATGGAATTTAGGAAATTGCTCAGGGCGAGTGCAGGTAATCTGGGTGATGTTCCAGTGTGGAAAGGAGAGGTAGAAAATAAGTGTCTTCGTGCACTTCAAAGTGCAGGTGAGGGAAACACTTCTTTAATGTTGTTATACAGTGGACCTTGATTGATTATCTTTTCTTTTCCTCAACTTGAATACATAGTTATTGAATCAGTGTCTGTTTTGCTTGCCTATGGGCTGTATTGCCAGTATGTCCTTTGTGTTACCTGTGCACCTGCAGCTGGGTTGTGGAAAGGGATACTTTTAAATATTTTGCCACAGCTTCTAAAATATGTATTCAACAAGCAAAATTTATCTGCTTCGTGGGTGTTCTTTGTCAGTTGTCAGGGCTTCTAAATGTTCCCACTGGGCTCTTTCGTTTTCTTGATAGCTTTGTTGATGTTTGATTTGTACTTTATTTTCATAGGGCAGATGATGGATATCTAAAGCTCCGGTGCTCTTGTTGTTCCAGTTGACTGTTGACAGTAGACGTTATTTGAAGGATTAATTCTGAACTTAAAGCTTTTTCTTCTTTATCAACTTCATAATTCCCACCACTGTTGCACTCCTCACTCTCCAGAACATTTCTCAATCTAATTTTTTGTTGTATTTCAGGGAATACCTTGGGAAGCAGTTGCAGTCAGAACAACCTCAAACGGCCACCGCGCGGAGCTAAACACTTCCGTCAGTTCGTGCAGTTTGTGCTTACAACCACAGTGTGTTTGTCCTAAAATGAATACAAAGGAAATACTGAAATCACATGCTCTTTGTCTGCTACGGGTGTATAAACATTCCAACTTTCCTCTGGTGTTGTTGGCTTACTAAAAATTTGTTTGTTCAACTAGTTTTGCTGATTATGCCTATTAGCTTCTTGTTCTATTCTGAATGTATATGAAGAAATGTGGCTAATATATTGCATTTGTTTTATGTATTTATTCTCATAATAAAGACTATTATTAAAGGATGTCTATTCCATAATGGATCTTATAATTAGCCTAGAAAAATTGTTTTCTTCTTTTAGTGTGTTATCAATGTCGTCACTTTCCAAGAAAAGCAAGTTTCCCCATATGTCTCAGGCAGATTAATATAGCTTTGACTTAGTGTTTCATAGAAAGTGCAATAGCCTCAAAAATACTGATTATCAATATTAAAATATATACCAAGTCTCCAAATAGTGTTAAAATTATATAAAAAAAGCAAATGTATGGGTGGGGTTTTTTTGGGGGGTGGGCTAATTCTCTTGTTAGAAACCTCATTAAAAAAATCTGGAAATGAGAAGAGGAAAAGAAAATGAGCACTCCTCCATCAGCAAAAACATGCCCTCAAGGTTATTAGTCCAGCTGTATAATACCAGTGGTTAAGGCTGTAGATCAGAGATCAAGTTGAGGGTGGATTTTTTTTTATTTTTAACATGCACTAACTGCCGAACTTGTAATCTTCTGGAGTTTTGGGTTATTGAAAATACTTGTAAATGTTAGGGCTCTGGTATCATTCTAAAATATATTGTATTTGTTTTATATTAAGCCCGATAATTTGGCTTAATATTTTCTGTGTTTTGTATCTTCTGACAGTATAAAATATGTAATCAATAAATTTAGGGTGATCTTGGCTTGGCATATGAAAACAGTTTTGTTGCATAGTTAGAAGCCTGGCTCCAGGCACTTGCAACACCAAGCAGTTAATATTCTTGTGATTCATTATTAGAATTAAAAAAAAAAAAGTGAACATAACTCAATCCTTAATCTTGTCGGTAGTCATTTGAGGTACAAGTCTCTGAGGAAGCTTAGAGTACTTTGTCATCAAGTGGAAAGAGATATTGGGAAAACTTTCCTTTTCCAGCCTTGATTTTCATCATATGTAATTAAAATTTTGCCACTGTTTGGAATCGAGAGAGAAGAGAGTTAGAGGACTACAGGTTGTTGATTTCTTGGTTTGCTTAATTAAAATTGGATTGTGTACCTTAATGACTGTTGCTTACTTGCATATAGAAGGCAAAGTTATATTTGATATTGCAGTCAGTATCACAAGGATAGATGCTGAAGCCTGAAAAGAATTAGCCCTCACTCCAAATAAAGTCAGTTTATCTGAGTAGATCTTAACTCAGTGCTGCATATTCTACAGTGCTGGTGGATACTGGTGGTATGGGAAGCAGTGGGGAGAACAAGGGTGCACCTACACTGTCATTCTTAGATCAGATCAGTTGAATGCTCTTTAACCTGGGTCCTCCCTGCTTTTCACACTTCAATTTACATTGCATGATGGTGTCAGCCCATGAATGGGGTTCTTCTCCAATAAAGCTGAAGCTCAGGACGTACATCCTGCATGATGTACGTCACGCTGTGCATCCTGTGTGTCTTGGCTACGGGGCAAGTGTCCAGTCTACTGGACCATTTAAGATTTTGTTTGAAGTATGGCCCTTAGAAATGCATGTGTAGTGAATGCTGTATTAGCACCAAGTGTCTTGCTCTACAAATCAGTTTTTCATGTCATGCTTGTCAATGGAAGCAGGGCCTATGACAGCTATAAAAGATTGGTCCTATGGTTACAACTGTAATCTTGGGTCCAAGAACTGTGTTGTGGCATTAATGGGAAAGGAATATCTCCCCACCTTCAAAACCAAGTGTGTTGTTTCTTTTTCCAAAGGGAGCACTAAAGCACTGCTGGGTAAGGAGATCTGGGTTTTAATTGTAGGAGTAAACATGATGAATACTACCACTGGAAACCTCTTCTATTTCTGGAGGAACTAGAAACAACCAAGTTACTCAAAATGTGAAACAAAATTGCTTACAAGGGTTGACCTGAAACATCTGAGTATTATTTTGATGTCTTATACAAATAAATTTTCATCCTTTGCTAGTATTATCCTGTGCATTATATAATTCTTCATCATGTGGTGTGTTTCTAAGCTGTGTGATACCTGGCATTCTCTGACGTTTAGTTACCACCTTGTGTCCAACAGCTTTCTAATTAAAGAAATGGTTCTGAGTTTCACTTATATCCCTGTATGTTACTGATGCCCTGGTGTCTGTGAAACCTGAAAGCCTGCAATCTCTCAGATTTCCAGCTGCCAATGGTAATGTTCGGGTGGCTCAGAGGTTGCATCTGAGTGAGTTCCTGCTAACAGTTGTATGTTAAAGAGGCCTGGAAACCTGCAGGGGAGGGTATTACGGAGGACTTGGCTGTGCAGCCAGTAATTTGGACTGAAGTTACCAGAGCTGAGATTTCTGCAGGAGTCAGACTGCTCATGGTGTCCTGCAGGTTCTGGGGAATCTTGGCATAGCAGGGAGCTGCAGAGCAGTTTCCAGATGTGGGTTCTTCATCTCCCATCCCATGGCTGGCCTATACTTGTTGGCAGTGAAAGGCCTTCATCTGTGGTCCTAAGACAGAAAAGAGGACAGAGCTGTTGAGGTTTTAACCTTTAGAATCAGAAAAATCAAAAGTTTTTTTTTGAACTTTAATTAATTAATAAAACTTTCTGCTGAGTCTGTTTTTATGTCTCACAAGCTTAGTGCTAGCTTTTGCTGCCAAGTGTTGTTTCTACTCTTCACCTGTTTGCATTACTCGCTTTACTTGCTCAGGCTCTTTCTCCCAGGATCTGGCATGGTGCAGGCAGGCAGATGCAATTGTGGCAGATTGGGTGCTTCAAAGCTGTGTGATGATAGTGTGGGTAGAGCTCCATGTCAGGAAGAGAAATGTGTGCCAGCAGCTTCCTTTGTTCCCTCTGGTGGTGTGAAGATTTAGAGACAGCTGGACTGGAGATGAGCTGACATGGACCAAATGATTAACTTGCACCTAAAGCGAGGAGATACAGTCACCATCCTCCAAATTAGGGTAATCAATCCTCATTGTGAAATTCACTGTTTTCCTAACTTTTCATTTCACTCTTATGTTTAATCCAACAATAAATGGAGTTTAATTTTCCTGGAGTTTAATTAAAGGAACAGAACCTTTGAAATCTTTATATAAACTTTATATAAGTTTTGCATTTGAGATTTCTTTTGCTTTTCTGGTGAAATGATTTTGTTTGAACTTTGGTTTTGGTCTGAAATCTGAAAGGGAAATAAATTTGGGCAAATTTTCAAGACACAGCAACTGTGAAAAGAATTTAAACCTGTAACAATTCTATGTAGGAGGGATGCATGATGAAGTACTGACACCTAGAACTAAGGCAGGAAAATGCCTTTAATCATGTTCTTACTGAATGTTTATTATTCCCACAAGCTGGTTGAGATCTTAAGGCCTGCAGTCAGGTGAAGAGGAGGCCAGATTTTGCTGTTGGCCAGTGTGCAATACTCTTCTGGAAACAAATGGGCTGAGCAGGGGATGGGTTGCCCAGGCCCTGGGTGTACCATGTACCTCACACCTCTTCAATATCTCATCTGAGCTTCAAAAATACATTTGTGCACCTGTGTGGACAAATGAAGATGGTCTCTAATTTCTGATACTTGGTCCTGCTGGGTCTATACTTTTCCAGGAATATGACATGCAGGTTTTAGTTCAGTAAGTGACAAGGACTCAGAGGGAAATTGGGTGACTCATCTCCATACAAAAGCTTTTACTCTTCCCTTTGGTGGCTTCTGCAGAATAGTTAGGAGTTTTCCTCTATGTCAGAGCTGAGAAGAGAGCTCATGCTCTTGTGATGACAAGGTATGTTATTAATTATATTTGCTTCCTCTTAGACTCCAAAATTATTATTAAAAAAATCTGTTGAGATTTTTCAAGTGGCCTAGGGGATCATCATTCAAATACCACAGAAAGCAGCAAGCTGTCCTGCAGACATTTGGTGCTGCATTTAGGGAGTGACCTGAGAACTCTTTTTACCTCAGGGTGCACATTTTTACCTCATTCTGAGATGCATGAGACATTGCTGAATGCAAGTTGGGCTAAAAACTGCCAATATCCTTTGTTTAAGAAAATTCTTCACTTCCCCTTGGCATTACTGCTGCTTTTAATCTAAATTACTGTATAGTAAGGAGCCTAATTAAAAAAAAAAAAA
>VWZU01007868.1:507812-559894 GCA_013397095.1 Sterrhoptilus dennistouni
AAAAAAAAAAAAAAAAAAAAAAAGACTGTTTTGCAGTGTTTTGTTTCTGTTTCTCCTTCTTGGTTACATCCAAGATAACTTCTGTACTATGAGAAAGTTGTTTGAATTTGAGGCAAAACTGGAAAAAGGAAAAAAAAAATCCTTCTTCATATAAAAGTGGACAGAAAGGTGTTTATATATATCTATATATATATATACTTGACAATCTCACAGATTCTCCCAGAAGTGCACATTTTTCCCCTCTGTGTGAAAACAGAGGGAAAAAAATCTCCAAAAGGGAAAAATTAAGATTTTCGAGAGCCATCTTTGGTGCCCTTTTGAGCATATTTATAATATACTCTTTCCAAGGCTCTTCAGTTTGCCATGTCTGGATTCTGTGTGGAGACAAACTGTCAAGTTGAAAATAACTTTTTCAGTATCATTTATTAACTATTTTAAAAAGGCTGCACGTATCCAGCTCTGCCAAGAATGGGCAAGGGAACTGGACAGCTGATTGCAGCAATGGCAGTTAAAACCTATTGATTTGGAAATCACAGAACTGCTACAACATCAGACTCTTTTATAGGAAGAAGACATGATAAATTGTGGACTTAAAGGTCACCATTCTCCAGGCAATTTTCATGTGGTAAGGAGAGGTTCTAAACAAGCCTGTTCTGTCAGGTGTAGGTGGCTAAAATGCAGCTTTAGATTATGAGTCTGTCAGTATGGACATCCTGGCAACAGCTTTTTTTTTTTTTCTTTTTTCTGCTAGAAGATCACAGGTTATCTCAATCTTTGAGATTTGCAAAGATTACAATGCATTTAGAAGGAATCACTTTATCTGGCTTCCTCAGCTGGTGCACTTGAAAGGAGCTTTTCTGTCCAAGTGTCTGGGCAGAAGATCACTAGTAAAATACTAAAATCCATCTTTGGTGAAGTCCTATTACAGGAAGTGCATAAACTGTACCTTGTGTTGTCTGAATGTCACACCTCATAATTTCAGTTCTTAGGTGTCATCTAGTTCTTTCTATATTATTAGAATTGGTAGAAGTTCACAATTTAAATATACTTTGTTGCTATGTCAAGCAGATGATGGATGAGACCTAGAATAAGGGAAATATTTTAGAAAAACATAGTTATTTTCCTCTGGTAAGAAAAGACTATTTATGCCTCTTCTATCTTGTTATATTTCACCAGTTTTTTGTATATATTCTATGTCGAATTCTATCAAATACTGTTTCTAAAAAATGGTCAAGATTTTTATCATATTGCTCTTAACCTGGCAAGCCTGTTCTCTTTATTTTTTCCCACTTAGAGACATTGAATGTCCTGAATTTTATCACCTCAGGCTTCATATGTGCTGTGCTGAATTATTTTTTTCTAAGAAATTTGGAATTGGATGAAATCTCTCTTTAAAAAGAATACATTAAGCTTCCTAGATTTTGTGTCTATGGAAGCTCCAACTTTCTTATCTGAATAGCCTTTAGCCTGGGCCAAATGTCATGATTTTGAGTGCCCTGCAGGGACTATGCACTGTAACTTCTTTGTATTAGTCTGTTTGTCCTGTCATGCCTCTATGCCCTTTCTGGAGATGAAAGGAATTTTGTTGAATTCTGGAATCTTCCTTCTATGATCTTTGTTTCCTAATCCACTGTAGTAATTGATAACTTCCATGAACTCTTGTGATGTTCTAAGTCAGCATGGAGGACAAGTGGTGGATCATTCCATCAAACCACTGCCCTATTTTCTTCTTCTGTTCTCCATTCTGTGTCCCTGCTCTCAATGCACAGTCTGAATTTCCCATTAGCTGGTTCATTGCATGCAAAACAACTGTACACAGGTGAGGACATTCATCTCTTGTACTGAGATGACCTCTGGTCTGCTCTGCTACTAATCTCTGGCACATTTTATGAAAATTTGGGATTCTAAGTTTGTATTTTGAGGAGTCAGAGATTTTTTTTTTCTGGAACAATGGGGATGCAAACACTCTTGCTGGCTGTGAGACTACAGCTTAAACTTTTGTTATAGGCAGATACAGCAAATCACAGTTTTAAAAACTGTTTTCAAAGCCAGTTTTTACAGATACTTGAAATTTAATCTGTGTGCCCTGAACTCAGCAGCCTGACAGAATTAGGTAATGTATTATCAATATAAAGTAAAATTCTGAAATAAATAAATAGTAACAAAAATAATAAAAAGATAAGTCTTTTCCTAATTAGTTTCCTAATTACCATAAATTATTAGCAGGGAAGTGTAAACCATATTTTGAGAAACACTGAAAGAAACTCCATTGCAGCTTGTGTTTATTATGCCATGACTTACACAAAAGGAAATTAAATCTTAGTCTTTGTCAAGACTGATCTGTGCCATCTGATTCTCCTACTGGTGTCTCAAGTCATATTTAACTTGAAATATCTGTGATGCAACATCTCTAGCTGTTTGTTTTTCCCTTGTCAGGTAAAGGGATGTCCAAAGAACTCAGCAAGTGGAGGCTCTCAAGCTTCTCTTCAGCTGTCAAAAGCTGGTATGGCCTTGCAAGAGGTGTACAGCAATTGATGGTATTGACTTTTCCTCCTCTCTCTGTAGCTACCACCTGGCTCGCCTTAAGAAAACAATGCAACAAACCCAGCCCTTTGAGGACAATGTGCTGAGGCTTCAGTGCAGTGCCCATGGGGATGTTTCACTGGCCCCCAAACATGGCCAGGCTAACTGGCTAATTCAGTGCTGTGTCTGGGTACAAGTGGTGACTCCAAGGGCAGGGAGGAACTGCTCTGCATTCCCGCTTAACCTTCTGGCTCTCTGGGAGCATGACAAAGCAGCATGAGTGTCCTGGTTTGTGCTGAATTTATTTCTTTGCTGTCAATCTGTTCCCTTCCCTAAGCAGATCTGCAGCTTCTCTTCCACCATGTCTGCAGGAAAACCTGGTCCCCTGAGGCACAAACACCAAGCAAGCCAGGAGAGGTGGTATTTCCTCCCAGTGTAATTATGGCAAAAAAGCTCCATGCAGCTTTTCCAGTGATGAGAATTGTTAGTACTTCCTTTAAAGCTATTTTTCAGTGTTGATTATATTATTTTCTTTTACTATGTGATGCTGTTAGGAACTGCAGATAAAACTTGCCATTTTGTGAAGTTGTAGGTAAGTTGTTACCTACTGAAGTGTCTGTGAATCGAGGGAAATAGAGTCAGACCTGATCAAATGATACTTCTGAGACATACTCAAAGGGCCAATAACAGTCCTGTGGTTTCTGCCTTTAGGCTGACGTGTGTGCCATGCCTGAGAGGTCATCATTCACCAAATGGAGGCAGGAGGAGCTGGGTGGGTTGTGCAGCCGAAAATGCTTGGCAGCAAAGAGTCTGCAGCTAAAGAGTTGTGCTGTGTCCCTGTAGCCGGCTGGGGAGTTGCGGCAGGGAGATCCTTGGAGGATCCTTGGTAATAACCCAGGTTCCAGGTGATGGGGAGGTTTGGGCTCTGTGAGGGGGTACTGGGGGGAAATGTCCAGCTTCCTCTAGCTTCTACCTGGATTCTTGTTTTGGTAAGTTCACCTTTCCCAAGCCCCAGCATCCTGGTTTTGTTCCTGGTATTGGTCTTGGTAAAATTAAAGTGATAACTGAAGTACATAGTCATTTCTGGTTTGCTTTCAGACAGCCTCCTCACTGATGACCAAAGGCTAAAATCCTTAATGGTTTTGTTGACTTTTCTGAGCTTTAAGAACCTCTGCTGCCAGATCAGGTAGTAACTCATTTGTCCATTTAAAGTACCTTTTGGCTATTGTCTTTTGAATAAAATAATTGACATGAAAGGCCCTTACAATGAGATCTGCAGAAAGCGTCTCTAAACTTTTGGGAATTTGCTTCTAATAAACATTATTTTAGCTGAAATGCATGTCCTTTTCTTAGCATTTTTGAAAATGAGTGTCTAGTGAGTACTAAGTGGTGACCAAAGTAGAGGAAAATGCTTTTTCTCAGCACAACTTTGCAGTAAAGAAATTAAAACTAAAGGTTGCAACATTATCAGGAGCTCCTGTGTAGCATAAATAACTTAGTGATGCTGCTTAATTAAAGCAGTGCTTGGGAATGCTGTTTAATCATCACTGTTTTAGCCTGGGATGTGTAATAAGCCAAAGAGGTTAAACAAAAGCAGTCTGTGTTCTGATGCAATTTGTTATGAAAACAGCTGGGTTTATGCCAGGGGAAATGAGCAGGTTCCACAGGTAACTTGTGGTGCAGATTCCCTCCCGAGGCAGGGCGTCAGGAGGTCCCTGATTTGTACTAAACAGGAAGGTTTTCCTGAGAAGAGCCAAGCTCTTTTAGCAGACCACATGAGCAGTGGAGGGCATTGCTTGCTGTTCTCCCCAGAGCAGGGCACCAGGCAAGGATCTGCTGTGTTTAGCTGCTCTGCTGCACTGCCCTACTGTAAGAGTCGTTCCTGATTTCATCTCTTTCAAAGGCTAACTCAGTGATCTGGTTTCCCTGGACAGATCCTTGCAGAGGACTCTCTCTCCTGAAACAGAGGATTCAGGGACGTGCAAGTGTCTGTGCACGAGGTGATGGTGCGGCAGGGAATGGAGGAGGTTTGCACTGGGAGCTGAGAGGGCTCTGAAGCAAAGTCACTCCTCTTGCTCTCCATTAATATTTCCTAGGGCTTAACCACTGTCCTTGAAGGACAGTGAATCCTAGAATTTGTGGAAGCAGAGCATTGTCTTGTGATTGTAAGAGAGGTTCATGAAAGATCAGCAAAGGCCTGGCTTGTTGGTTCTGGGCCCCCATTCTTAGGGAATGCAATATTAACTGCCTTTGTTTTAGGTGTTGATCCTTTCTCCTGTTCCTGTTGGGAGATTGGACCAGAACCCCATTCCTCTGGTAGACTTAAACCTTCCAGATCTACTGAAGCTGTGGTAAGGATCAGAGAGTCACAGGATGGCCCGGGTTGGAAGGGGCCTCTGAAGACCATCAAGTCCCTATCAGGTTACACAGGAACACATCCAAGTGGGTTTAGAATATCACCAGAGGAGTCTCCGCAACTTCTCTGGGCAGCTTGTTCCAGTGCTGCCCCACTCCAAATAAAGAAGCTTTTCCTCATATTCAAATGTCTCCCCCAGACACCTCCTCTAGTAAATTAGAGAGAAATCACTTAGAAACACTGTTACCTCTATTCCTAATTGGTCCTGATAATATCGCAAACTCTGCTTTCCTCCTCAAGCCAGAAGGCAAAAATTAAGAGCCCCACTGACTTGATGCATTAGAGGTGTCAGAAAGTCCTGACATGAACCTCACATCCATGGTAGAAAGAACTGGTTTATGAGACATGACTTTATGTCTGTTATCTATAATGGAGCTGATGCCTCCTCCCCAAAAGAAAAATCTCAGGCAGAACTCATGAGGGGCTGTGTAGCTGGAGCCTCAATTACCATGTGGGTATGCTGTGTTTTTATTGTCTTTGCCAGGTCAGACTCATGGCTGGCTGGGAAAGGTTACAGTGTTAGATCTACATTTAAAAATGCCTTAATTAAGTTGTTTACTCACACCACTATTTTTTTCTTTACTTCTGTAGGAGAGCAAAGCTACTTTTTGTTGATGTAGTACTTCATCATTTTCTTGTGACTGAGTCTGCTGGCTTGTCTTTATTTCACACAAAAAGAACCATCCTGTGATATGACAATACATTTCAGTACCATTACCTGAATTTATTTTTTTTCTCTTGCCTCTGAGGAACTCAGTGGTCAAAATGTCAATCTTCACTTCCCTCTTAACAACCTGAGTCATTTGGGTATTATATGCTATTGCTATAACATGACAATGTTCTTTGGAAGAAAGCAAGGAAAACACTTCTGCTGTCTGAAAATCTATTCCCCCAATGCTGTTTTTCCTCTTTGAGTAGTTTCTTTTTGATCTAAGTGCAAGGATGTTCTGTTCACATCACATAGGTGTTCTTGTTTCATCAGTGCCATCACGGTGACCTCATAATTTATTTCATGCGTAGCAAGATGAAGATACGAGAGGAAGATATATAGCATTAAATAGGTGTTCAGTCACAGATAACCCTGTGCTACCTTATTAGTCTGATGGTCCTTGAGAAAGAGTTACTGCCTTTCCCATTTCACATCAGAATTTGGGGTGTACCTGTCCACCCCCATTTGTGTCATTCATTTGCTTCATCCTTCGCTGGCTGATAACCCAAAACATTACCAATATAACTTAAATATTGGCTGCTGTGAATTAGCTCATCTGCACTCATGAGGAATATAGCTAGTATGATTCTATAAAAGTTTTTAAAGCTTTGGAAAACCACTGTATGTAAGGGTAATTTTTAGATATATATTTTTAATATGTGTGTATGTGTGTTTTCCTGTTTTTGTTAGCAAAGAGGATGAAACTTTCCTGCTTTCTCTGGTTCTGGAGCTAAGGAGAAGTTAACTCCTGATTTTGCTTGCAAGACTTAGAAATCTTCTAACATGTTTTCCTGAAATGTAGGACTGCTTTTGCATGGATCTAGCTACATAACAAACTCTAATTAAGAGGATTTGCAGTGTTCTTCCTGAGCTGATTTGCTTTGAGGTGTTCCTGAAGTTTAACAGGGTGATTGTTAATGCAGTAGGATTTTTTCTTATTTTTGTAGTCTTAAAAAAATTGTTTAGGTGATGAGCTGTTAGTGATCTGATTACCCTAAATAAATTGTTTAATAATGATATTGGTAACTATTCTGACCATGTTGCCATTCGTCCTACACATTTACCTTAAAAAGAGATAATTACTAGCTGTTGAATTGAATGAATGATGCAAACATAAGGCTCTCCAAGAGAATGAGCTGGGGGCTGGAGGGTCCCCAGATTGAAATCATATCTGTGGTTGGTTGTAGTTTGTATCCAGCTCCAAGTGGACGGTGGAGCTGATGCTGGAAATGGACTGTCTCTCGATGTGTGACACTGTCTCATGTTGGAAATTAAATATTGGGGTAGAGAAGGGTCAGAATAGTCTGAGAATTTGCTAGAGACACAGAAAACAGGTCAAATCTGAGTCAGTGAATCAGCTACACAGAATGGATCTCCTCCAGCAAAGCAAATGGAGACACTTCCCAGAGAACTCCATGCTGATGATCACAACATGCAGCTGGGCAGAGCTATCTGGTTTAAATCAGATAGTTTAAATTAGGCAGATGGGTTATTTGAATGTGGGCATTTGCAGCCCCACGAGTAGTCAAACCATTATTTTGAGGCTTGGAGATTTTTTTCATTTAGACTTAAGTTCATAAATGGCTCAAATGCTTTTCAGACTTAATAGAAAGTCTCCCTAAATAGAATAGAAATTAAATCCAGCCAAGTAAACTTGATTTCTTCTTATATGGCAATAAAAGTTAATCCACTTAACACCTGGATTGAAAATGGCTTTCATGAACACAGAGGAGCTGATATAATATTGTGTTGATTTTTAATGTAGCAGTTTATTATTTCTCTCTAAAATTCAATGAAAAATATCATTCACTTGGATAAAGCAGTATTGAATGGATAACTACAGAGTTTATTTGATTTATTGAGATGAAGTTTTCTCACGAAATGCCTGTCTAGCAGGTTGTGATTCCATCAGGGTGATTTGTTTTTTAATTTATTTGACTTAATTTTCTGTTTAGAACTGGATTTTGTTTGTTGGATTTTTGCCAGCAATTATGTGATTAACTAATGCCATTGGTTTGAATTAGATGAGCTGCTGTAATTACATAAGTCAAGATCTATCACTTTATATCCATCTTGACTGGAGGAAAACGGCTTTTTTACTAAGATAAATAGCGGAGGCCATGGGATAAGGAAAAGGATTTGATGCCTGGGAAGCAAGAGTAAACGAACAGGATCAGGAAACTTTTCTTGACCTAAGTGGTATCTAAAATGCCAATCCCAGACACAATAACCTGTTTCTATATCTGTTGTGAGTTCAGGTGTGAAATGAAATCTTCTTTTGCAAATGACTTCTATTGCAGCAGTTTCTCCCTGCCCCGATGGGGCCGTTGCCCTTTTTGCCTGGCCTTGAGCACAGTGACAGCATCTCCTGTGTTTGCCTGGAACAGGGCCCCTCAGCCCTCACCTGCTCTATCTGAGCCTGGGTGTTTAGAAGTTGAGCCCTATTATTTATAATTACAACTTGAGCATGTGCAGTGCGCTGTTTAGCCATTAAAAAAAACCTGTGATCACATTCAAGACAGCAGTTTACTACTCAGCCTCTTTCTTTAGGTGTGTAGAATACAACAGAGGATGAATTACCAGCAGTCATGGACAGTGACAGATGTTAATTTGTTCAATTAGTAAGGTGGGGGACAGATCTCAGCGTTAGGAGGGAAAAAAGACCCATTCAGATAATTTTTGGTTACTGCATACTTCTCCCTTTTTGTGGAAAAAGCGTCAGCTCTGCATTTGTGGCCACGAGGTTTCAATAATCCGTAAGCAGAAATCCATACTGTGCTTTCTTGCAACTTTGAAAGGTTTTTTTACCTTTTAGCAGCAGTTTCTTCTTTATTTTGTGGTACTTCACTGAGATTTGAGTCCTAACAGATGGACTTGGATGCTCAGTTACTGAGTTTTATTGTGAGTCTTCATGAACTGAGCAAAGCCAACAGAGTGAATCACAGAATGGCTTGGGACTGTTAAATATCATCTGGTTCAAGCCCCCTGCCATGGATGGCAGCGACACTTTCCACTAGACCTGGTTACTCAAAACTCTCTGAAAACTTCCAGATATGGAGCATCCACAACTTGTCTGGGAAACATCCCACTCAGGTGCCCCACTAGCTGACTCATTATTAACCTCATTATCCACCACCACCCCTTCCCATCCTTGCTATAGCACATGGATATCATTCCCTTAATATACAGAAAACCCCTTTAAAGTGCCTGTAAAATGTCCACAAATATTTACAAAATGTCAGTAAATTCTCCCTGCAGCCTTTGACATTCTTGATTTCAGAATTTCCATGATATTTAGTGACCCGAATTGTACAAAATAGGGGAATAAGGGTTTTGCTAGGGTTCTGCAGTGTCTTTGCCATGTCTGACTTATCCCATCCTTCTGGGGGTATATCTGCATGATATATAATTTAGGAAGGGAGTAAGCTCTGGCTGGCCCAGAAAATAAGTGTCTGCAGCATCCTAAATCCTTATATTTTCTGAAAAGGCTGTTGCAGCAGAGCTCTGGTTCAGCTGCAAAGAGATTAACATCTATGGAAACAGCAGGTGTTTTTCACTGGCTGGGGAACAACTATTTAAAACAAGGCAGGTAATTGCATGTAAGAGCTGAGGTCAAAAGGAGAATTGAATCCTCTGCACAGCTCTTTAGTGGTGGCTTCATTTGCATTTGTACAATGAGCTGGATAATCTGCTTTCTACTGGGGTGTGGCTTCAATTTTGGTTTGGGTTTTTTTGGTTTTTTTTTAAGGCTGAAGCCATATTCTCTCTGAATATCTCTTCATTAATAGCAAAGGTGAAATGAATGCTTTTCTGTGAAGTGTTAGCAATATAATCCTTATTTAGTCTCCAAAATTTATCCCTGGTTTTCTGTTCTAGAAGGGAAAGTTCTGGTTCTTCAGTTTATTCATCTGCCTATTAAATTGAGATGTTTGTCATTAAAAAATTTCAAATTCTAAAGTTCCCTATAGCTCTTCACAGAATTACATTTCTTTATGCCCTGTATGATGGGGAGTTCAGTGTTACAGAATAATATTTATTTTGCTGAGTTTCCAGTGCTTTTGAAACCACTGATTTATGTTTTGGGTTTTTTTTTTTTTTGATCTCTTGCTATTACAAGTGAACACTCTAAAGCTTAAACTTTGTTCTCTGAAAGCTAGAAGTGCTCTGGAAATGCTAGCTGGCAGAGGTTTCCTGAAACACTACCACTTTGTTAATAATTTTGAAATACAGAGGAAAAACATGCTGGCACACGTATTTTGCCTGGTCAGGTCTCAAATACTCTTTAGTTAAATGAGAGAATGTTTTTCCTTAATTTAATTCTGCTGAAAATGCAGAACAGGGATTAATGAACCACCAAAAAATTTGGAATAATAAGTTTATGTAAAGAAGTTAGTTTGGGGTTTTTCGCTTCCTGTTAAATAGTAGGAGAAAAAAAAATCAAAAGAACTATTTAATGGGAAATTTAAACATATGCTCACCATATACATTTTGAAAGATAATTTATGATCTAAATTTCACAGTGAAGTAAGAAAACATGGACCGTGAACTTCAAGCTAAAGAATCTTGTTATGTTCGATCATTATTTGGAAAATAAAAATACTGTTTTCTCTGTTTTATGTCCTACTTTTCCAGGACTTACAGCCTATTTAACACTAGAGCAAGGGTTATCACTTCTTTACTAGGTCTTAATTTCTGTCTTCAAACTCCTCTTCAAAATGCAGTTCCCCAAAACAGGTTTCTAATGTTCCCCTAACAGTTTATCTGCTCCAAATACCTGAGAGAAGACATTCTTCAGTTTCTTGCTATGACTGTTCTGTATGAAAGTCTCATGTGTTCTTAATATATATACAAATATATATATATGTGTAATATATATACAAATATATATATGTGTGTATATAAATATATACACACAAATATATATATGTGTGTATACAAATATAAATATATATATATTCAGATGTAATTTGGCACTGCACAAAAAAACATGGAGACTGAAGCAGACTGAAGTAAACAAAATAATTTTGTAGAAGAGCTCCAAAAGGGTAGAGACAAGGTACTTAGGAAGCTGCGACCATTTAATATACTGTGGCAGAAATGCTGGGGAGGTGCTCTATTTACAGCAGGAGCTCTTCCTCTGCAAGCAAAAGAAGTGGTGGCTGGTGGCATGGCAGGTCAGCCTGCTGGGAACATGTGGATGTGGCCTTTGTGGCTGAACTGATGAATAAAGGTGCCAAAAGCATTTGCAGAGCACATTCTCGCCTGCTTGTGGAGCAGCCCTTTGAAATTGGACAGGGGGTGTGGTTCCTCTCCAGGAGATACATTGACACAGCCCTGTGTGCACAGGGCTGGTGTTGGATGCACAATGTGCGTGAATTTGCAATGTAACAAATTATGCCCATCAACTCTTTGGGTCTTTTTTTGCCTCTATACCTAAGCCCGTGGGCGCTGGAATCTGTGCTGGTAGCCTGTGTGTTTGGAGGGAGGCTGTGACAAAGAGAGGCTGGAGGGTGAGTGTTTTCTCCCAGCTGCAGAAGAACAGATGCAGGGCCAGGCAGCAGCACACATGTTACAGCTCTGTGCTGCCTGTGATAAATGTGACATTGGGGTAAAAATTCGTGATGAAAAATATAGAAATATATGTTAGATTGGTGTTAATATAAAAATGTAAAAAGGTATAGTCTGTTTTAAAAATTCTTCCCGAGTCAGGCAGCTGCCCATACAGCAACCGCTTCTCAGCCTGAGACAAAGAGCAGGACAGGAGCCATCAGGATGGACAAAGAAGCTGGCCAACCAAGATAAGAATTGACATCATACCCAGATGAAGAAATTCCTCCCTGAACGAAGAGGAATTCCTCGCCGGAGACTACACATCGGTGTAATCATGGACCGGGAGCCTGATCCGCATGTGAAAAGAACCTTCCCGGAATACAATTTGCAAAGTTCGACGGATCCAGGAAACCCATTCAAAGATGTATTTGGACTATTTGTTGGACTATGCCCCACACCTGTTTTGCCTCAGGATACGAAAAATGCTATAAAACCCCGGGCTGCGATCCACTCCATGTGGATTTGGGAGAATCTGTACCTTAGGGTGCGGACCCCTGTCCACCCAGCGCTGCGCTACCTGTCCTATTTGTGGTTTCTCTCTTTATCGGTGATTGGGATTGTTTTTCTAATAAATTGTTTCTTTATTAATCCAATTTTTGCCATTGCATTTATAACGTGCCTGTGCCTGCATCTGCTGGAGGTCAGTGTCTCTGAGGGGATAAAACCAGGTTCCCTGGGCTCCTCTCTGCCTGGAGGCTGAACTCCAGGGCTCCCAGAGCACTGTGAGGAGCAGGAGCAGCAGAAACTGGTATCCCAGATGAGATCACAACCCAGATCTGTGTTTTTTTTCAAATTTACAGAGGCATCATTTCTCATTTCCTTGCTTTACATGGTCTCTAAATGGTGTGGAAACAAGAGAGTGAAAAGCATTATCATCTCTTTCATAAGCTCAGGTTGGAGGAAACATCCATGACATCCGAACAATAACACTTCAACAGAGAGGTTTAACAAGTGCCTACTGGGCTGCTCTCCATGTATGCAGGAGAGGGCATAATGAGATTTGTGGGCTTTTCTTATGATGAAAGGTGTGTTTGCAATTGAGCAACTGCCAATTATTTAAAAGATGAAAAGTAGGCCTATTAATAAAGTTGAAACTTGAAAAAAAGGCAGGAGAATTGAGATTTAAAGAGATTTTGGCTTTCTCTTTTCAATAATATGTGCTGGTTGGTTGGGCTTTGTAAGGTGACCTAGGTGCAGTAACAACAGGATCACAATTCTTTTGCCTAATAAGTGAATGCAAGCGAAGCATCTTCAGATCCTTTTTGTAGATAACAGTACTAAAATTAGGTGTATGATGAATTGAACATAAAAGCATAGCAATTTTTTTGGCCAATTTAGTTACAGGTGGCTGGGAATAATTTAAAACTTCTATCCCTATGATGATAAGCATTGTCTTAAACTTATGTGGACAAATCCTCAGAGATTGTAAACCATCAGATTTAGGTAATAGCTTTATAAACCTGCACTGTGCAGAGTATCTGCCTGGGTACAATGAATAGGGAGCTTGTGAAACCAAATCAGTGAAAATGCAGTTGTTTCTAAGGAAGTTTTCTGATTATCTGTTCATCTTAGATTTTTTTTTTTTTTTTTTTTTTTTTTTTTTTTTTTTTTTTTTTTTTTTTTTTTCCCTCTGGTTTTGTGAAGTACAGCTGTTATTTAGGAAACCAGCTCTCATGGTCTCAAGTCTGGCACAGAACAAAGCTGGGGTTAATAAGATGAATTGTACAGGAAATCATCTGGTGGCATTGCTGGATTGTACCTCTCCCTGTAATGATTCTTCTGTCACATAAAAATATGTATGTGTGCAGTTTTCAGGAAGGATATTGTTTATAAATATTTAGTTGGGTTATGTTTAGTTGGGAGAGTACTCTGAGGAATAAGCAGGTCCATTAGGAAGGTACCAGCCAACCTCACCGTGTTTGTAAAAGGCCAGAGGGTAAAATCAATCCTTGTGCAGAAGGTTGGCATATGAGTCTCAATAGTATTAACAGCCATGGGGGAAAGAGAACAGCAATAAACCACATTGGCAGAAATCCTCTGCTTTCCTGGCAGGACTCAAGAGGGAAATACATACCTTCATGTTGGATAACAGGCTGAACACTTGAGTCTGTTGGAAAGCTAAATCAATAAATATTTGTAACTCGCTGCCCAAGCACTGAACAGCTGTGTGGATTTTTTAAGCCTATTCTTCAGACAAATCACTCTGGGGAGATGACTGTGCTACAAGTGACTTGGGACAATATTTATCTAGGGGCTCCTGTCAGGACTTGGAAAATTATGTTGTAAGAGTTGTCATCTACTTTTTTTTTTCTGGGAAGCAAATATTTTTTTCAGTGAACTTTGATCTGTTGTAGGATCAGCCTGCTTGGAGAAGTTATGTTGTCATAAATAAAATGTGACTTTATGGCTCCTTTAGTGACTTGGTTTATTCCCATCAGTCTGGGATGCCTTTCCAGAGCATTCCTGGCTGGCTGCAGTAGTGCAGAGAGGAAGAGCATGGGACTGTGAGGAAGGATGAGCCTTAAGGTCCATTTGGAAGACCAGGAAATCTCAGAAAGCCAGAGAAGAGGGGAAGGGCAGGGTAAACTTGCTAATATCCTGGAGTGCTTTGCCAGTATCCAGTAAAGTTCAGGAGCTTCTGGAGGGGGTTTATTTCTACGTGCACCAAAATCTGTCTTCAATAATCTTGAAGTTTAATTGGTTTTGCATTAATTTGTCCAGATCCGTTTTGAACCCAGGTCTTCATAATCATAAAGTTCTATGATGAAGTCCTGCAGTATAACCCCTTCTTGGGTGAAGAAACTCTATTTTTTTCCTCCCAGTCCTTGTATGCCCAAATTTCCTGGAGCCATCTCTATGTCAGTATGTGGGAGAGACCGGCAGGTGGCCTCCACATAGCCCAGTGAAGCATGTCAAGGAGACAAAATTATTCCTGGGAGCAAGAAACTCTATAGGCATTCAAAATCATTTGCTAGAGGTCTGTTTTTCCTGCTTTACCTGTTAAGATATAGTCAGAAAGCAATTGCACACTTACTCTTGCTGCTCTTTTTTGGGAATAACTGCAGACTCACTTATTCCCAAAATAACTCAAAGCATTTTTTTTTTTTTTTGGGGTCTCTTTTCAGCTTTTGAGGTAAAGTAGTAATTCAAATTCATCCTCAATAAAGGCAGAGTTGTATATATTGAGGTCAAGGAAAGTTTTCTTGGACTCTTCAGCAAAACATGTCCTCTTAGAGAACAGGTTAATAAAAAAGCAACAGTCCAAGCATGAGTTGGATTCTTGGTGTCATTTTCTTCACACACTGTGCTGTTAGTCCTGGATTTTACAAAATATATTTTCAGAAGGGTCTTGAGCTGAATAATGTGATGAATAATTCAATGGATAATTTTCAGTATACCTGGCAATATTTCAATAATATTTTTTTCCTGAAGCTCATTTTTAGCTGCCAATGTCTACAAGCATAAACAGGGTAACTATAAAAGTGAAATTCAGTACAGTCATGCTAAAATTTACCTCCACACAATTAATACTTTAAAGGGATTAATTTTTAAAATATTTGGCCTGAGTGCCACTATCTGTGAGAGAATATTTAAATAATGCAGTAGAGAAAAGAAAAGCAATGGCCATAAAAAGAGCAGTTGCCCAGTTGGAGGGATTAAACTTGCATTATGCCAGTAAACCTAGGAAAAAGAAACAAGAAACCAATTTGGTTGAAGTGAGAGTGACCTGCCTTGGGGGTCTTGCTATGTCTAAACAAGTGGACTGGTGTGTGATCCCTAGACAGGACAGGAGCCGGGGGGTGGTGATGGAGTAACCTCACCTACATTCTGGTGTCTTCAGATAATCTCCTCATACTCTGTCACACAGCAGAATCAGAAATTATGTCCTTTCTACATGATTTCTGATTCTACTCTGTGACATCGTTGCAGGAAAATGACTAATGAAAGCAAGAATTATTTAATCCAGAGAAATAATCCATTGATACAGTGGAAGTTTTCCTGGTCAACTTTGAATCAAGCTGTTGGAACCCTGGAAGCTGAGAATTTTAGGCTTTCTGTGCTAACAGGCACTGACTCTCAAGAAAACACTACATGTAACCTGAGGCTGTGGAAAAGGCTTCCAAAATTGAGTGATAGCACTGAGATTATGGGTGTGTGGTTTGAATAGAAGTGTGTGATATCACAGGGTGGAAAACATAGAGTTTAAGATTTTAGAATATAGTAATATATATAAAGTGAGATGGAGGATTTAGGGCATAGGCTAAATCCTCCTTTTCCCCCTTCTTCTTCATGGGTTTGGGTGGTATCTTGTAATTGGGTAGAAAAATCCGCATTGCGGACCACGGATGGTTGATTATTGGATTAAAAGTGAAAGTAATTTAGGTATCCTTTCATAATTGGACTTCATAAGTTTGTGCTTAAAAGACCTTGGAAAGAGATAGAGACAGAGCCGTTTTTCACTTTGTTAGCTAGAACTCACAACTTGTGAGACTGTACTATAGATAAGAATTAATAAACATCTGAGTCCAAATATGAAATCTGTCTCTTGAGCATTTAATCCTGGCTCTAACAGAAAAGAAGATAAAAAACATAAACCAAGCTGTTTATGATATGATGCTCTGAAGCTGGGAGTAATCAGGAGTCCATGATGTCAGTGTGTGTATAAGCAAGCTTACTGGTTTCAGATTATTCTACACTTGGAAGGAACCTGCAGCTATTTTTTTTTCTGTTACAATCTTTTAGTCCTTTCTTCATCTATGCAAACAGTTTTGTGAACTTTGAGAATAGTCCTCTGTGCATTAAAATGTTAAATCAAACAGCAGCTTGAATATTTCTAAAGGTCAGAGTTACTGAAGCAAAATACACATTGCATACACCTTTTTTTTCTTTTTCCCTTTTTTTTTTTTTTTTTNTTTTTTTTTTTAAATTTAAATGTAATCTTGCAGTATAGACACAATGCTCCCTTTAAAATTTGTAAGGAAAAATATAATTTTGTCCTACAGGAATTAGCAAGCATGATGATGTTTGCATCTTCCATTTACAATTCATAGATGATTAAGAAGAACACTTGAAAACAGTAATGGTATTTCCTCTAGGAAGAGCCCAAGACAATTAGTAATTCACATTTTCAGTATTTTCCCTGTCACTCTGAGGTTTGAGGAGCATGTCTGGGTCAAGTGCTTCAGTGGTTTAAATGAAAGATGAGGTCTGGGAACTGCAATTCTGCAACTGTGCAACTGGGGCTGAATGACGCAGCAGCTGTTGCAGCTGAGGGATTGCTGCTTATGACACCCAATAGAAAGACTCTGACTGCTACAGCATTGAACAGATTAAACATACCGTGTTAGACAAGGAGGAATGTTCTGCAGACATGCTTTATTATCTTGGAGTTGGACTGTGATGAACCTCCTGAGTCCTTTCCCGCTCAGGATATTCTATGATATTCTGTGATATTTTATTAGGATGATTCTGGTTTTAGTCATATCTGGACTCCTGACTGTAGTTAATATATCTTGAATCCAACCTTAATGATTCTCTTCTGGTTGTAGGTGTAAATGTTTGGAATATTTAGGAAAGTTCTAAAGCAACAGCAAGCCTGTAGAATTGCATGGAATTTGGCACTGGTTCTTTTAGATATACTGTATTGTGCATTCAGGATAGAGAATTGCACACTCAAAAGTAAAAACTGACTCAGTAATAATATCAGAGATGTAAATGTCCTACATATTGCTGCTCCAGGTGACAGACACAAAGCCTGAGAGAGGATGAGAGAATTTAAAAGCTTTATCCTGGGGTCAGGTCTTGGCTGCTTAGACAGGCATTCAGCCTTTCAGCAGGGAGGCACTGATGCTGCTTCTCCCTGCTGGAGCCCAAATGTCCATGGAGCTTTGGTTCATAGGTTCACCACGGTCATATAAGAAACAGGGATGGTTATTTATTCTAATCAATATCTGTTATCTCCTACCTCATTAATTTTAAGACTGACTTCCTCCATTTATCCATCCTGTGCACATTATATCACACGGATTTTTTTTCTTCTTCTTTTACCTTATTTGCTAATATAAAGCAGAGGTGATGGTGTAATTATTTCTGTCAAGGTAATTATTTTAAAACTTAATTTCATAAAAAGCACTTATTAAATTTTTCAACTGCAGCAGATGAAATTAAAAATCTAATATTTCCTGCACTCAGGAGGGAGAGGACTGTTCTAATTTGCATAAGTTTACATTACAATAACAACAACAAAAAAGGGACAAAAGTTGCAATTCAGTGTAGATTAATATTTGAAAAGCACTATTTTTTTTTCTTAAAAGTATGAACTTGGCCACTGTGTTATCATCATTCACACTCAAAGGTTACTCCAGTTTAGCAGAAACTGTACATCAGAGTTGAGTCCTGGAAAATGCTGGATGTTTTCTGTTTCTTCTTCTATCCCATTGCAAGAAGTGCTCAGCACCTGATGGACCTTGATCAAATTATTAAGGGCTTGGATCTCCGCTCCACAAGTCATTTAATCATTTGCCTACTTTTAAATTGGTTATCTCTACTCAAATGCAGACACTAGTTTTATGCAATGTAAAAGAAGCAATGCTTGACATATACCTAAAAGAAGCATGTTTTTATATTAGCCCCTGACTAGGCCATCCCATAGTCTAGTCTTTTTCTGAATCAATATTGATTTTTGTATCTATGTCATAAGCCCCCTTATGCTCTGGATTAAAATAATAAAAAAAGCTTCCCCTGAAAGCCACACACAGGTGGTGCCATAAATGACAGAGTTATATTTTATTAATTTGACAGACTATCATCTAGACAGGGTCCAAGCCTGTAATCAGAAGTTCTGCAGTGCAAGTCCCTGTTAACAGCAGGACATCAATATGCACATGGCTGTACACGCAGAGTGTTTCAGTAAGTGAGGAAAAAGGATGCAAAAGTCATCTGTGAGGATGCTGGTGCAGGCAGTCAGAAGGAAAAATACCATTGGTTTCTGCAGCTGTGAGGTTGCTCAGTCATCAGCACACTTTCGTTCTCTGAAAACACAGAAATTATTGCTTTCAAATCCAAGTGCCTCTCCGACTCTTAAATAGAGTGTTCTGCACAATCTGATGCTATGGATGATGTATGGATGTAGAAAGACTGATGTGATTTGCATGTGTTGGATGTGACTGTGAATGGCAGGACCAATTAACAGGAATTAACTGCATGTTCTTTTAAATAGAGAGCTGAAACTTTAGGAAAGCTTTTGCAAAATACTCATATGCTTCACATGCAAAATTCTTTCTGAAATTTATTGAAATTTTAATGATTTAAAATCATTTCACTGAAAGGAGAATACTGTACAGCAGACTTAGGAAAAAAATCATTTGTCACCATGCTAAAATTCATTAACTTGATGGAGTGGTACAATTCGGACAACATCAAATTATTGTAATTAGCATTTCTGTGATGTAGTCAGACAAGAAAAACTGAGCCTCTGGTTTGCCAATTTTTCTCCATTTTTATTAATTTCTTCTAGTGGCTGACACCCTTCAGCTCCTGTCCATTGTGACTGAACCTCCCCCCAAATATAATTATGCAATAACTTAAAGTTACATGAATTCAAAAGGATTGCCCAAATTGTTACAATTCTGCACCAAAATATATGAGAGGAGATCCCCATTCTCTTGCTGCTGACACCCCTTGTGTTTGATGGGGCAGCAAACTGAGCCATGTGAAATACCTTTCCCCCTGCCCTGGGTTCTGCATAACTGCTCTGCTGTAAGCAGTAAAAGGGAGAGGTCATCTGAAAAATAGACCTTGTGGTGTGTGACTCTGGATTAGCAGCTTTCCTTGGGGTATTGCAAAGGAACTGAACCCTGCAGTGCTGGGCAGCATGGGGGTCTGGACTCTTCTCATGCCCAGTGGGTGTGTAACAGAACCTCAGGGTAATGAATAGGCATTTTAAACCCTCTCACTGTGAAAACATGGGGTAAAGTGTAATGTTTTGCACAAAGCAAAATATTTCAGTCCCAGTTAGCTCCAGATTAAAATTTGTGTGTACTATTAGACTGTTGCTGAGAGCACATGTTTTTTCTTGGTGACAGGGAGACATCTTGCCTTTTGGAATATCTATTAGTTAAATGAGGAAGTTATTTCTTGCTTCCTTTTTCAGAATAGGTTTTGCTGTGCTAAACCATCCTGAAAAGCTGAATAGTGCAAACCACAGCTGCGGTGGCTGAAGTCAAAGCAGTTCATTTGGGAAGGAAGAATAGGAGGTTTCAGAAAAATGAGGGTTTCATGTAGCTCATGATTAAGAGCTAGCGTGGAGAGAAGAGTAAATGGGGTGGTGCTGATGGGGAAAGGGGACTGATGCAATTGCAGAATATTAGCAGACAATTTGGAGACCTTTAATAAGGCTGTGCTATATCCTCCTTCTCAGGAGATAATGTACACAGACGCCACAGTCTTGATTAGCCTTGATGATATTTTGCCTCCTTGGCATCATGCACTATGGAGGGGGGTTGAGATGGGCCTGAATCCCTCAGGAGCCATTTATGGTGCAGCAAGGTGCACCTCCTGCCCCTCAGCACAGCTCAGCTGGGTGTGCTGTGCCCGTGCAGACCTGCTGGCATGGGCTGGGCATTCAGCCTGGTGCCTGCCTCCCCAGAGACCCCAGGGCAGAGGGAGAGAGAAGCAGAGGTTAACCCTTCACAGGAGAGTGTGATGTTCACCTCTTTAACACTCACTTTCCAATGTTTCATGGAGAAGTCCTCACCTGACGCGCACCCAGAACCCACAGACCACATCCCTCAAGCCTCCTCTCATGGAGGAGGATAAGTAGACAAACACAGGGATAAACTGCAGGAAAAGGATTTTACTGGTCTTTAAAAACATCTTAGTGTTCTTGGAGCTGTGTGTTTTGTCAGACCTGCTGAGATCTTCAGTGGAGGAGTTGGTAGGCAGTAAGATTAGGGTATTCACAAGGCTCCCAGCAGCTTCTGTCAAAATAAGCATTATTTTGTTAACAGAACAAGCTATAATGCCTATGTATTGTATAGAAGCATCACTATATTTTCCTGGCATATTGCAGCAGCTTTGGGATTAGAAAAGCATAATCATTTAATCATATATGAGTGAGTTACAATGAATAGGTTTCGTTTTCAAAAAAGGACTAAGTGATTTTTTGATCTAAATTTACTTCTCTGCCTACTTAGGCACTAGAATGATAGCTTCATTAGGGTTGGAAAGGACCTCCAAAATCATCAAGTCCAATCTTTGACCAAACACCACCATGTCAAGAAAACCATGGCACTAAGTGCCGCATCCAATTGTTTCTTGAACATTTCTGGTGACTCCACCACCTCCCTGGGTGGTCCATCGCAATCTTTAACAACCCTTTCTGTGAGTAAATTCCTCCTGATTTCCAACCTGAACCTCCTCTGGAGCAGCTTGAAGCTGCCTTCTCCCATGCTATTGCTGGTTGCCTGGGAGAAGAGGCCAACCCTCACCTTGCTACAAGCTCCTTTCAGGTAGTGGTAGAGAGTGAAAGATCTCCCTTGAGCCTCCTCTTCTCCAGGCTAAACATGCCCAGTTCCCTCAGCTGCTCCTCATATGAATTACTCTCTAGATCCCAAAAAGGAACGTGAGGTTTCATTGGAAATCAGTGGTACTTAGGCTCTAAAGCTACTTATGTGCATTTAAAACTATATTCAATGATTTGACAATAAGCAATTTGTGGATAAACTGTTAATTCTGAGTTAAACAGCACTTCAGGCTAATTGTAAGAATTATTCTTAACTGTCTTTAAATCTAATAAGATAGATAAGTTTATCTTCACAGCTATAATTATCTTAATATGTTTACATTGATATGCATTTTTAATACCTGTTTTAGGCTGTTTCCAGTGTTCTTAATAAAAAGTTAGAAAGGATCTGTGTACTGTCAGAATGACCCCACACCTACGTATAGAAACACACCATTCCATTTCACTGACTGCTTTTACTGTTGTGTAAAAAAGCTTGTGTACTTTCTAGGAATCTGATCTTACTCTTCACAGGAACGACTCCTTTCCACCTCCTGGAAAAATGGTGGAGCTAGTAACCCAGAGCTTGCTTGTGATGTGACTATCTGTCAAAGGCCTTCCTTTAGATCAGGTACGTAAAACTATTTCTCATAGCCCTGGTCAGTGCTTTGATCATGGGGACCTTCTCAGGATCTTGTTCAAGCAACAGGAGCATAACTTCTGCAGTAGCTCCCCGATAACCAGCTGGGATTGCTGGTTTGCCAGGCTTGGACCCTCCTTCCTGTTTTACCATCTGCAGAAATCACTTGGGAAGCAATGCAAAAACTCTTCTTCAGAAAAAAAAACTTTTCTCTGAGGTTATCCCCACTGGTGTCTTCGCTTCTACAGCCCTGTTGTATTTTTCCTCCCCATACCTTCAGCTTATTAGGGAATATTGCTGAAGTCTAAGAGGGGTCTAACACATGTAGATGTAATTCCAGTGGCCTTGTGGCCAACATTTAGATGCTGCTGTGGCATTTGTGCCATGACTGCAGACCACAGCTAAGGCACAGCCAGTGTGACTGCTAAACCAGGTCTGCCTTGCATGTGCAGCCCAATCTCATGCAAAAGCAAATGTTCTTTTCCACTTACAAAAAGTGGTCCTAGAATGTACTTCTGGGATTGCAAGACTGTAGGCACATGTCCTTTAGATCCTCAAACCAGTGGATAACGTGCTTCTTGGACTGAAGGAAAACCTTTCTCTATTCTGTTTGATTTTGGGCAAGGAACTGATTTCAGATCTGCCTCCTATGGAAATGTGCCAGCCACAAAACTCCTGAATATCTGCAATGAGCCTCTCAGTCTCTTCTGCAACAGCCCCACACACTACAACAGGTATGTGAACACAAATCTGCCACTTCCAAAGTGAATGCTTCAGGCTTTTTGAGTGGATCGTTTTCATCCTTGAAATATTTCATGGCAATATGGGAAGAGGTGCTCTAATTTAGAAAAGACAAGGTGCTATTTCATATGAAATATGTTTGTCTTTAATAACTTTAAGATTAAAATGAGAAGAATTAATATTATGGCAATATAGAGTATTCCAGTACTAGCTTTGTAAGTTCTGAACTATTAACCACTTCCATGAAATACTGCAAAGATAATACTTTTATAGACAAAGAAATGGAATTTAAAATGCAATTCTAAATTACATTGTGGGGTTCTAAGTTAAAGGAAGTCAAACTCAATGGCTTTTATTTTGTTAATAAGCAGAAAAATCTTCTAAATATTTTTCATACCAACTGAAGCATTCAGAGTTCAGCAAGTCCAATGACCACAGGGAGTTATGCTTGTGAGCATCTCTTGCATATAAATGAATGGCTGGTGAGGAAATTTGACAGTAGTTAATATTTCAGTGATGTTTATAATTATTTTTCTTAGCATTCTGAGAGGAATTAGAAATACAATTAATTTTGCCTTTCTGCTGAAAGGTTAGTTCATCAAAATTAAGCGATGGAAGAGCTACCCAGCTCTCTGAGGCCACAGAGCCATTCTAATTAAGGCTTCTTTCTTCCTTCCATCAAGGTGGTTCTGCTTCATGTCTGGCTGTCATTTTGGATATCTATCTGGAAAGCTGGCTTGCAAACATTTTATTTTGACAGCATGCCAACCATCCTTAGGAAGATTTCTCAAAAAATCTCCTTCCACAGAGTTTTAAATGGGTATAAACTGCTGGATAGAAATCCAAGGGTGAGGAAGAGTGGGAAGATACAGCTTTAAAAGTGATTGGCAATTGGCAGTACCGGAGTGATTGAGTCTGGTTTTGCTGTATGACAGCTGAGATCTTTCTTGTGTACTAAAAAATAATTTTTAGGGCATTTATGATGTAAATGAAGATAAGCTCAAGAAATAAAGTCTTGTAATAAAGTGTGTGTGCTTTTATTGTGGTAGAATTCAGGAGCTAGAAACTGATAGTTACAGAAGATTTTATAGACCTTACTGCAAATATACTGTAGTGGTGTGTTTTTGGTTTTATCAGTTTTATGTATGTTTTTGGTTCCTTGTTTTATATTGTTTTTTATAAGTTGTAATGGTTTGCCCCACGTCACCCATGTTCAACCCTTCTTGGTTTTACCCCAACCCCAGTTATGTGTCAATCATAAGTTATACAGCCCCTGGGTCTTGTCTGTCACTTCGGGGTCTCTCCCAAAAGTNATGTGTCATTTACCTGCAGAGCCATACCCCCTTGGCCCCTGATTTGTCTTCAGTTAAACCCATCCCTGAGTTCCTCCCCGCAATAAAAGATGTTACTTTGGTGGGTTTCCTGCTTTTTCCTGCTCTTTCTGCCAAAGGGTCACTTCTGCTGATGGGTTCTGCTGGGGCAGATACCCTGAGCTGAGGTTATCCCCACTGGGGGATGAATAAAGCCAGTGGATAAACCCTGAACAGATTCCCTCTTTCTTTCCTGCTGTCATCGCTTGACCCCTTCAGGCAAACCAGAACCCAAGGGATGGGTGAGGTTCATCCTGCTACCAAACTGTGCCCTTTACTGTTGGGGTGTCAGAGCTGGCTGAGGCAGAGAGACACTGACACCTCTACATTATACTGTACTGCAAATTATAAACTTCAGTATAACTATTAGATGATAATGCAGATAAACTTATCTTTATATGAGGGAACACAGGAAACCAAACATATGGATTCTGAACGATATTGTTAAAGAAGAATCATTGAGGGAAATGTAAGATTGAATTTGAGATAACTGAAAAACAGTACTTCAATCCCTGAACAAAACGATGTAACAGGAAGGAGAAACAAATATGTTTTAAACTACGAGTAAATAGGCTGTTTAAGTAGGAAGAGATTATGTGATCTCAGCAATATCTTGCCAGAAGTGGGGACACCAACCCATTGAAATCAAGGCTTGCAGATAGCATCTTGTTGGAGCTTGAAGAGGAGAGCAAAGGGGAAAAAACCCGAAGGGCATAAGCTTAGAGATGAACAAATATAACTAGATATACATTTTGTAGTGAATGGCCTGTAAAACACCTGCTGGAAAATGGTAACACCATTGGAGTAAGTGGCAGCAGTCATATGCAATGATTCCTTCACATCACCTTTTTTTTTACCAAAGAGGTTGATGACATCTATTCTGCCTTTGCAGGCACAGACTAAGGTCTGCTGGTGCAGAACAGAGGCTATGAGGCAAGTATATATACACATATTTTTTATTTTCCTCTTTATCAACACTAGATGCTGGATTTTCTATACTGATAGTACCTTTTCCTCCTGAGAGTGACAGCTTTATCTTCTAGTATCAAACGAAAGTGGTTTGGATTTTTGCATTATGCTGGATATGAATCAACCAATTTTGTGCTTCAAGAAAACCTTTCTTGGTGTTCACTGCAGATGTTTTAGTACCCAAGTTTTGGAAAGTTCTACTTGGAAAAATCCTATATGCCTGTGTTTCCTTGAAATCTAGAAAGCACAAAAACTTTCCTCACAAGTCTGTTTATTACTCATGCAGGTGGGTTCATTATACACTGGAATGAGATCTGTAAGGAGGTTATTGAATTTTGCCCTGGCTATTGTAAACTACTCTCATATGAGACAAAAGAATGGAGAGAATATGTAGGTTTGACAATTTCCTTTGTCTTGCAGCTGTGAGACTTTGCCATAGGTGGTGCCTGTTGTGTGTGCTTGGAGCGTGCTCCCCACCCTGTCTCTTGTCCACAATGTTCAACTCCACTCTGAACTCTGGGACCTCCTTTGGGTGTTCTTATCCAAGAGCTACAGCTCTGTATGTGAAGGACATCTTGGATATCTAAAAGCACAGCCCTAAGGCATACAAAAGGACAGAGAAAATGGGACTTTTTATGCAAGAAGTAGAATGAGGACTATTCAGTACCTCTCTGTATTTGTTTCATACAGGAGGCTCCATAAAGAAGATGATGATGCCATATGACGATTTCACCACACTGAACCTCCTTTTCACCTGAAAAAATAATTTTGTTAGAAATTTAACTGGAAAGTGGATTTATGGCTTCTCCTTGGTATCTTAATTTCCTTGCATTAATTGGAAGCTGCTATATGGAATTCTTTATGTCAATGTATTTGGGATCTTTATTGCAGACACTTTGTGCTTATCTTGCATGAGAAATGGGCAATTTCTCTTGTATGTTTCCTGAATTCTTTTAGTGAAAGTACTAAAAATTTTGATAGTACTTTGGGCCTGGAATAAATTCCATAAAAATCAGTTCTTTAGTTTTATATTACTGCTGAGTTTTTAGGTTCTATAGTTTCTCAGAAAACTTGGAAAAGACCTATGCTCAAAATACCCCAATCCTCCTACTAATTTATTATCTATGAGTAAATGGCTTCTGATTTTAGTGTCATGAGGGAACAAGCTCTAGCAGGCTCAAGAGAAGCAGCACAGTGAACTTGCATCTAGATGTGATCAGTGATTTTCTCTTGTAGCTGATGACCTTTTCTTTTTCCCTCTATGAAAAGACTAAATCAGAAGAAGGTAACGGGGAATTCAGAGGTTATTTGCAACACTTCTTTCCACTTTTTTCTTCTTGTTCATGACTTCCACATCCTAAATAGTTTTTAAAAGGTGCCCTCAGCTGTTTGGCATGTGAATCATGCAGGCAGCAGTGGAAAAATGCAAGAATCTGTTACATACTCTGAGGTGTGATGCGGGAAAAGGTTGCAATTTTTTAAATGGTTGCTGTTTCAGAGCAGTAAGGGAAATATAATTTAAAATTTCTTGGGTATTTTATAGATTCATAAAACTTCTTTAAAGTTATGCCTAAAATTTATTCACAATATGTTTTTGTCACAGCTGAATATTTAAGGTAGGTGAATGTGATAAAAAGTAATCTGTGAAAAAATGCTGTACCACATGCCTCATGCATTTATAATGTTTTTAAATACATAATAAATATTACTATTTAAAATGGGATTGTTTTATCAAGGCTTAACATTTTTGTTGAGATTTTCTTTGGTCTGGGGTTTGCTTTTTTCAAGCAGGAATTGGGGCAGCCATTTCAAGCAGAAGAGCCATGTGCAACTTTTCAGGTTTCTATTTTCTATTCTCAATTTTCTATTGAGTTTGCAATAAACTAGAGCCTGCTGCAAAATCCTCTGGGGAAGAGTGGCACAGCCTTATTCTTTTAAGTCTTCCCTCTATTTTTTCATCTAATATTCAGCTACTATAATGCTTTGTGCTCTACTGGCTCAGAGAAAAGGCACCAAGTTAATGTTATTGCAACTTTTGGGACTTGCTAGGTGCCTGATGCATTAGCTGTGTGGGGAGAAAAAATTGCAGAGACATTTTCCATGGCTTCACAAAGAATGTGCACATTTAGCCTGCGATCCTAATGGTGCCAATGGTAGGCATTTGCCTTGCTCAATTTTCCAAGCCTGTTTACAGCTAGGATTCTGCCTCAGAGCAGCTGCCTTGTGGTTTCCACTTGATACCATGCTGACATTAGTTCTTTTTCTTTTTGAACATTCTCTAACTTTTCCAGCCTGAGAAGTAAGCAGCCTGCCAATCAGGCTTTGATGGTATCGAAGAGGGCATTGTGGAAAACTTGATTGCTTGCTCTCTATTGTCCACCCTTATCCTTTCCCCAGAATTTTCTTTTTTTTGGTGGAATAACACCTTTTCTTTGACCTTGTATGAAGAGCTTTGTTTTGCTGACCTTGCTCTGTGTGCTGGCTCTTGAGTTTCACCTCTGTGGTACTGAATTCTTCACCAAGCAGACATTCCAAAAAGACAATATTTTTGTCAGAGCACGCAATTACATTTTGAGATGTCCAGAACTTGGTGAAATATTCAGCTCTGTGTGTGAGCTGTTTTTCTGCACTGTTAAAACCTTTCCTGAAGGGATTGTGCTTAAAAAGTGTGTCATGGCCAAGGAAAACATGAAAGTGTGAGTGATCCAGGTGGTGGGAGACAAGCACCAGAGTATAGGTGAATAAGAAGCGCTTATTAAGGGTACTCTTGTTTCTGAAAAACAAACATAATATTGGTACTAACATGACTTGATCCCACTCCTAACACTGATAGGTCAATTGCTTGAAACTTCTAAGTTTTCTTTACTATGAAATCAAAAATGCTTTCTTAGAGCATCATGAATTAACATCCCTCTGCATTTCTCATTTTATTCTTCCTTCAGAAAGTTGATCAAACATTAATTTAACTACATAGGTAAAGCAGCAACTATGGTATTGAAAATAAACTTTTCAGTTGCCTTTACGTTTTAAGCTGGAAAATAAATGAGTCTAGAACAATTGTATCCTTTGCAAAGGTAAAACACTGATAACCTTCCAAAGAAATGGCAAACTAAAAAGATTTTTTGACCGGAGAAGAAATCTAATTTCTTCATTTCAATGAGTAAGTCTTCCATGTGTCCTTGGTTTGTTCAATTTCATTTTTCACCTATTTCTGTCATGCTGGTTTTTTCTAAAAACGTTCTTTTGTCTGAGGAATTCCTTGAAGCAGCTTGTGGACCTATTAGCAAACATTAAAAGCATGGTGGGAGAATTCTCATTTTTCAAGGTTCAAGTGTTTAAGGTGTTTTTCTGTGGCATGTAGTGTGTTAAGCTTTTCAGCTTCAAGAACAGGGGTTACCAATCTTCTGCCAAAATACTTGCAATCTACTTTGGTCTCAATTGCATCAGGGGTTGGCAGTTAAGTGTCGTTTTCTGCTCAGGCCCTTGTAGCCAGAGTGAATTTTAGAATAGTGATATTCTTATAGCCTGAGGGTATTTCCAGTCCAGACAGCTTCAAAAATTCCTCTGAAAAGACTGCAAAACTTCAAAAAACCAACCCCAACCAATAAAGCGAAGGCACATTGATAGCATCATGTAGGTGTGCCTGAATAGGGCAAGCAGAAACAAAATAATGATATAAGGCCAATCCTAATGAAAGTTCCAAATTCATCCTTGTTTTCTTTCTCTTCATTATGGTATCTGAGCATGGGACAGCAGCTGGGTTATCTCTCAGAGAAATTAGGTGGCTCTTCAGCTTTCAGAAAACTGAGAAATAGTGGGTTTGGACACACTTTTTCCATGTCCTTCTTGATGACAGTTGGAAAGCAAAAATTTTGCCAGATGTGCCAGGCTGTGCATGACTAGAGGATTTCCTCCTGCAAGTCATTGTCTGGTTGCTATGGAAGGACGTGACTGCATGGCAATGGTCTGTAATATTTCTTGTCAATAACCTTTGACAAGTTAACTTTCCTCAATGAAATCGAACAAAGGGGCCATTAGTGTTTCAAAGTGAGGAGGAGCACGGGCAGGGGGGCTCGGTTCTGATTGCTTAAAGCATTTCCTTTTCCTACCTGAGGGGTTTATCTTCCCCTGCAACAATGGCTTTCCTGGGTAGGGAAAGCCTCATTCCCTGCCACAGATGGCTGAGCTGAGCATCTTTAGGAGGTCTGGACTCATCTCACTGATGAGGATTGGGAATGAAAATAGAAAGGAGCTATTTCTCCATGGGTGTTGAATTTTTTGAGTATTTCAGCTGTCACTGAAAAGTGTTTTCTGTACTGAGTGCCTTAGCCTGTGCCTGCAAACTTTACCCCTTCCAGATCTTCCCTTCTTCCCAAGACTCTGACATAACACTGAAAATACCCAAAAAATTCCACTCTCCTAGGCCTGCTGTGGGAACTCTCCCATCCTTTCATCTAATTGGATTTTATTATTATTTTTGAGGGTGAAAAATGCTTGTGATTAACTTCAAGTAGGTGAGACTTTGTACTTATGTCTGTTCATTTTCAGAAGTACTTCTGCCTTACCTTGTGACTGCTGTATCTTATCCTAATGGATATTGTGGTGTTGTGTATTGCCTGAAGCTCTTCTATCTCGGCCATCATTAGCATCATTACAGTCCCTTTATTTTGTAGCTATTTTATTGTTGCTGAAAAATGGAGATGTGGGACAGTGGCTGAAAAGCCAGTTGCATTCAGATCTCCTGATGAGCATCTGACTTCAATTTTGTGTCTTCAAAAGAAAGTCATTGCAATCTTGTAGCAAACTGATCTTCCCTGAATTGCACTGTGATCATCTTAACACAAAAGCATAGTCCAGGTTCTGGTACAGTCACAAACTCCTTTATAGGGGCCAGAAAGCAGAAGAGAGCTTGTTTTTAAAGTCCTTGCCATGCAGAACAACAAGGCAACTGATGAATAAGGTTCTGGTTTTTTCCTATTGGATCTTCTGTCCTCACCACAACAACAAACCCCCTCCACTTTTTCCTCTAAAATGAATGGGAATAAAAGATGGAAATGATCTTTCATCTCAAATTTGTGAAGGGGCTTTGAAAGCTTGCATTAAAATCCCTGTTGTGTCTCTGACTTGACAGGCTGTAAAGGCAGCTCTCCAGTCTTCTATATCAAAGTCTAAAAACAGTAAAGCATAAAGCCTTCCTTCCCTGCTCCAAAAAAGTGTTCAAACACACTGAGGGAATCAGTCCTAAAGTTTCATCAGTACAGCATTGATCCTAACATGACTGGCTGTTTAATGTTAACAAAAGTTACTAAGATTTTAATTTTTAGAGGAAACGGAACCTCTCAAGATCTTTTGAACCTTTTCTCTTCCCAGTTTGGTCAGAAAATGTCTTTCAAAGGGCTTGTGTCCATGTCTCTGTAGAATAGAATAGTATTTATTACACTTTCCTCTACAGGCCTCTAAAGTTCAACCCGGAAATCACAGTCAGATTCAGAAGAAAGTTTACTTACCCCAGCATAACAAATAGGACAGTGAGTTGGTGCATTTGCTATACTGGCAAGTCAGTGCCTTGGGCTTTTGGGGCAGAAGAGAGGTCTGGGTGTCGGTATTATTTTGACCTGGATATTTTGTTTTCAACTTGCTATACTGATGGAGGCAATCTTGGTTAGATCTTATTTCAGGACTGTCCATTTAGCTGATGGTGCCTGTTTGTTCTGAAAGGCAGAACATGGATCCAGCCTGCTCTGATGTTGGGTGATGCTTTTAGCACTTCCTAATACATGTAAGTGACTCCCAGTCACTTTTGGTTTCCTGCCTGGATGGCTGCTGTGGGTCTGTTCTCATACAGCAGCATGGTGCTTCCCCCTTTCACCTTTAGTCACACTAAACAAAATCTCCTTTTAACAATACTCTCCTAAGTCATACTGAGTTTCACCCCTCCCTACAGTGTAAAGTTGAGAGTTTCTCTAGGCTTTAGATATATTAGTATCCTGGTTTCATCTGGGATAGAGTTAGTTTTCTTCCTAGCAGCTGGTACAGTGCTGTGTGTTGGATTTTGTCAGAGAATATGCTGATAACACTCTGATGGTTTAGTTGTTGTTAAGCAGGGCTTACCCCAACCCAGGGACCAGTTTCCCATGCTCTGTTGGTGAGCAGGTGCACAGGAAGGCAGGAGGAGGAGGAATGGCTGGGACAGCTGACCTGAGCTGGACAGATGGATATTCTGTACTAGAGTGTCATGGTCAGTGTATAAAACTGGGGGGAGCTGACCAGGAAGGGACAATCCCTACTCAGGATGCTGAATGATTGCATTGGGGAACACCTGCCTGCTTTAGGTTTTATCCCTCTCTCTCTCTTTTTAGTCCCCTTTTTATTATTCCCTGTCTCCTTCTTCCTCTTCACTAAACCACTCTTATGTGGTTTCTACCCCTTTCCAGCTCTCCTCCCCATCCCACCAGGGCTGGGGTGGAGAGCAAATGAGCGGCTGCAGAGTATTTAGCTGCCAGCTGGGGATAAACCATGACAATTACATTCAGAGAGAGAATTCTGGCTCCATGACAACACCAGCTTTTACAGTCTCAGAGGAACTGAGTGCATCAACCTGAGAAGGCAGCTGTGACACTGCAGGAGGAGAATACCCCCAGGCAGGTGGCCTGTCCATCCCCACAGTTGCAAAGTGACATGTGCCAGCAGCCTGTGCACCTTGCAGAGGCCAGGGCTTGCTGCAGGTGCATTTATGCTGGTTTTGTGCCAGTTGCAAGCTCAGAAATAAGACTCCCAGATCTCACAGAGCTGCCCCAAACCATTCGGTTTCTTGGTGTGAATGAAACTGTGTCTCCGTTTTGGCAAAATTCCCTCTGCTTATTTCCTCAGACAACAGCTTCACATTCAAGTGTCTCAGATGTTTCACCACCTAATCTATTTTCTTTTCTTCCCAGTGGTAAACACTTGTCAGGCTGATGCTGGGATGGTGCTGGTTACTTGCACACACTGATGGGCAGTGGCAGGGGAGAAGCTTTTCCCATTGGGAGTGAATCATGCCTGTGGCTGCATTCACATGGAAGAAAGGCTAGAGGGGAGTGCAGCAGGAACGCAGTTCAGAAATGAAGTGTTGAAGCCTCCCCTAATACTGAGCAGTCACCCTCTATACTGTGGGGTTGTTTTCTTTCTTGAACTGAGAGCAGCCAATGTGCAGCTCAAAGTGCTGAAACATCTCTCTGGATTGGCGCAAAAGACATCTTTTATTTCTGCTTTTTCCTTTCAGTTTGTCTTGAATGCCATGGTATACAGACCAGCTGGTTAGGACTGCCATGTGCAATCTTTTTAAAAGCTGGTTTATTGTTTTTCTTTCTTTGAAGGAAGACGACAGAAAACCCATGTAAAGAATGAGATTTTCATAAAGCCAGAATTGAACACTGTTACACTTTTGGCAGCTTGGGATACACAGAGTGCCATACTTGAAATACAAGGGAAAATGGCTACTGACTGAAAGAGGGTGGGTTTAGATAGGATATGAAGCACCATGACTGTGGTAAAGCACTGAAACAGGTTGCCCAGTGAAACTGTGGATTCTTCATCCCTGCAAATGTTCAAGGCCAGGTTGGATGGGGCTTTGAGCAACTGGGTCTAATGCGAAGTGTCCCAGCCCGTGGTAGATAGGATGGAACTAGAGGATCATTGAATTTCCTTCCAACCCAGACAATTCTGTGGTTCTTTGAAATGCTGCAAGACCATCTGAAGTTTACTCTTGGTCTTCTACCTCTCTCTGACACACAGGCCAAACTTCATAGAACAAATATCACTAAAACTGTGTCCTTAGAAAACTTGGCTGTTTACATCAGCACGTTTTTAAAGACATGCCTTAGACAGTAATGAGAGGTTGCAGTGTGCCTCAGAACACAGAATAATTCTGTTTTAATTACAAAATGCAGTTCTTCATTACTGAGTGCTCAAAGAGAAGGGTAAAAGAAATTTCATGCTGTTATAATTAAAGAGAATATAAAATTAAAAAACACCTACACATAATCAGAAGCTTGATTTAATAGCAAGGGAACTATTTTTTAATTAAAAATTGGAAAAATGACGTACCAGAAATGGGACAATGGTGTTCTGTGAAGAATCTACATGTGAAAAGGAACTATGAATGGAAATATGTGTTTTTGGCATTCATGTTAATTGTGCTTTTCCCTTTCCTTTTGCTTTCCATGTCACTATATTACTTGCACTTTGTGGTCAAAAGGATCTGGGACTGAATTACTTCAACAGCCAAGTCATAAATTACACTTAAGCTCCTGTGCAGTAGGGGACAACTTGCAGAAATTATGTTAAGTTTCTGTTCATTGCCTTTAGAATGTGACAGGAACAGTTTATGCAAAATAGTGCTTTTAGTCAGTTGAAATATGGCTGTTACTAATGTGTTTTCCTGTTTCTGCAGATGAAGCATTGCTTGTTCATGTGCAAAGTGCAGTACTCTGTTTGAGTGTCTAACTTTTGTAAAAAACAATATTAATCCTTCAGATTGCAAAGTACAAATCGCTCTTAAAATATTTCTTAAACTGAATTGTTTTTTACTGTTTTGATTAGGTCTTATTCTTCATATTCCAGTAAAAGTTTTCCCATCACTCTTAATAATAACACTGACCTAGATATGGTTCTGAACTTTGATTGGTATCATTGCATGCAGATGTACAGGGATATTGAAGGACCAAATAATTTTTAAAAAAAACTTAAACCAAGTGAACAGAACTTTTTGCAAGAAAAATGATACTGCTCTGTCTCCCAAGTTGTTTTTTACTATTCCTTTTTCTAGAAACATTTATAGGAACTTAGAAACAACTGCAGAGTTGGGGGTTTGGTTTGTCTGGTCTTGAATAGATTGTTTCAGAAGAAATTTATCTCTCTGTCTGGAAATTAAATTAGACTGTTTACAGAGCATAAATAAAACCTTTCCTACACAAACTTTGCACAATAGACCTTGTGGTAAAAATATTATCTATGTGAAAATATATCTCCAGCTTAATTTCAGCCAGCCAAACTTCTGTAGCACATTTCCTGCCTTCAAAATCATTTTGTCATCCTGCTCACAAAATAAAGCAGGCATCCTGAGGAGAACTCTATCTTTTACTCAAACACATAATTCTGGTACCCAGAAGACCTGCTGGAAACTATGTAGATCATCTCAGTCTCAGCATTTTTGATGTTGGATTATTGGATCTGAAAACCAGAATATTTTTGTCTGAATTGTTACTGTTGCTTTTTATTATTTTTAATTTTCATTCAACCTCCCAAAGGTTAGCTTGTTCCTCTGTTCTATCAAATAACTCTGGCACTCATATAAGTGTCAAAATGTGGTGGGGATGACAGAGGGATAGAGCATTTATACTTGACATTTTTCAGGGCTTTCTAGTAGGGGCAGGCTGACAAAATTTCTTCTCCATGTAACATCCTCACCTGAGGAAACTGGATACTGAAGTGTATCCACTGAAGGATTTGGTTTCCATCCCTGTTCTGCATCAGGTTGGAGCATCAAATGCACAGAAAATGACTCCTGGCTTGGGTATATCACAGCAGTAGCTGTGCACGTGCTTGGCATCCTGGAAAACCTTGTTTATAGTTCAAGTTGCCTGAAAACAAGAAAGATGTACATTTTCTCCTACTATTCTTTTCATGACAATGGAAGTAAAATAGATAAAAGTCCTCTCTTTTCCCAGCACTTATTTTGTGGGGAAAAGCTTTTTTTCAAAGTTCTTGGGAAACCTTGGGCACTTTAACTAAAGACAAATCAACCCAAAGTGAAAGCAAATGTTAGTTTAATTTTTGTTCTCCATACAACTGATGGAGAACATACATCCCTGTTGAGAAATTTCAGGCTGGCTCAATTATACTTTCTTACAAAATTTACCTTTTTCTTGCTGGCATTAAAAAACAAGGAATGTAAATGAATCCAGGCCCAAATCAGTGTTTAAATTCTTCCAGGATAACTGTTTTAATTCAAAAGTTTGATAAGTTTTGAAAAAAGGTATGACTTGATGTGTGTGTGTGACAAATGTAGCCTAATTGACCAAAATTTTGTATTAGAATCATAGAATAGTTTGAGTTGGTAGGGACCTTAAAGATCATCTGTTCCCAAACACCCTGACATGGGCAATGGGGCACCATTTACCACACTTTGTTGCTCAGAGGTCCGTTCAGCCTGGCCTTGAATACCTCCAGGGATGGGAGGCAGATAATCTTTGACCTTCTTCCAGAAAGATATTGGAAGTTAGGACAATGTGAGAGTTTTTCCCTTCCTCTAAATACCAACTGTGTGAATTGTTAGAATGTGAAAGATCAGTCTGCATGTCTGGTACTCTTATTACTTCTAAGAGTGTTCCTGCATAGCTATTATTTTTTTAATTGATTTACAAATGCTTTGCATTTTGGGACCTGTGTCTTGAGTGGCAGAGAATATCGATCTATTGGCAGAACACTGTAAAAGTTGATCTATTTTGTTACATTAGCCTAAAAGTCTACTTTAAATGACCTGTCTGATGTTGCAGGCAGGAATCCAAAAGGAGCTGGGTGCTTTTTGTGCACAAAAGAAGGAGACCCTGCAGGTTGTGAAGGACTCCAGGCTCTGTCCCTGACCCCTGTGGTGACTGGATGTTGTTGACTTCAGCAGCTCTAAAGCCTCCAAGGTAAAGCTTGCTTGAGGGTGGAGCTGTTTGCACCTGCTCAGGGAATGCCTGAGCAGGGAATCATTAATTCAGTATGGTTCAAAGGTAGAAAAAATTTCACTGGTAAGTGGTTTTAAAATGAAATAAGTCTCTGCCCTTTGGGGGATGTGAAGCTTATTCCAAGAAAATGCTATTGAATTTAAACAAACAGTAAAGGATTTACCTGCATGTGCCTTCCCTCCCTCTTACACTACTATAGTGTGGTACAGGGCCATGTTCTCTGGTGACCTTCCTCCAACAAAATGTGTGTAAAATAAAATCATCAGGCTGCACTACAGCATCTTGAATTTTGTGAATTTGTTCTCTCAGCCAAACTTAGCTTGATTTTTAGACCAAAAAATCTGAAATTAAAGATGAGTTATTGATTTCCTCTTGTTTTCTCAGCCAGGGTTATTCTGTTGTGGACCAGAATTCTCTCCCAGTGCTGAATTTAAATTGGATCAGAATACCTACAACTGCAGGATAACATTGGAGTGTCTATGCAATAGGTAGGGATAATGTCCCAATACACTCCAAGCTGCTGGCTTGGTACAGAAGTGGTGTAGAAGATTAGATTTGCACCATACAGGGAATTTTCCTAGGACTTAGTTTTCCTGAATTTCTCATCTTAATGCCAAAAATCAATATAAAATAACGTAGCATTGAGCTGGATCTGACAAACCCTATCTTGAACAATGTAAAAAATAATGAAGAAACAGAACAGGAGACTTCTGGATTTCATCTCCACTCTTTGATGTCCCTATCCCATCTTCTATATCTGGTTTTCCATAAATAATGGCATTGATATCTGGGGGTCTGGGTTTTAGGTGCTGAATTCTGTTTGAATACCCTGAAGGTGGTTGATAGGATTTAGGACTTGTTTTTTACATCTTAGATTTTGGCATGGCTTTGAATCTCAACAGCAGAATCTGTCCTCCCTTACACATAATTCTATAGCAAGAGATTTCATGCATTACGTTGGTTTTAATTTTTTTCTTGGTAAGTTTACCAGCTTATGAGTTACTGGGATTTGGGAATGATTTGCACTGATGAGGTGGACAGCAGAAAATGGATCTGATATAACCAATAATTTTGGCTAGTAGGCCACGGTAGGGCTCTTATTTAAGGCTTAAGATAGATGGATGTGATTTACCAAGAATCTAATAATGCCTTACTCTAAATATGGTGTTACTAACATTTTTCTTTTTAATTTGAAAGACATGGAAATAATTGCATCTTTATGAAAAGTTATACTTATCTGTGTTTTCTCTTATCTTTCTGTCAAATTTTCTGTATTGCCTTTGTAAACACATAGGGTTATTTTTCCCTATGTTATTTTGCTGTGCAAGTCATGCCCTTGTAAATTTGAAGAGTGATCATATGAATAAAGGAGTTACTTTACTGTTAGCTTGGAGAAATAATTAAGTGGCCTTTATCTTAAGATTACAAGAGAATTAAGTGTATGAAGGAAAATTACATAATACCACATTAATAAAGGAAGTTCTTAAAAGCCCAGAACTGCCCAATACTGAACAGGAATGCAGTTAACAGAAGGAACTGTACATGGACAGGAACTAAAAGCTTATAACCAACAACTAACTAATGATTTTCCTACACAGGATATTTCTAGGTAGAGAGAGGTATTTCAAATCCTGCTTCTTTCTGTAACCTAAATCTGGAAGACAGCCTGTTTTACGTTTTCTAGTGGAAAGGTAACCACCACCAGACCATTCCCACCATCTCTTTGCTTAGCATTTCAGCAGGAGGAACTCAGCCTGGGAAGAGTTGGCAGCCTAGCATAGTGCTGTGAAGGCATGTCTCACATTTTAGTGCTGCCGTGCTCAAAATCCTGACTGCTGACAAAGAAGAATGAAATCTACATAAAAGTAAACCAAGAATTTATTTATTTTACACATAAGCACACACACGGAGTCTTGTTTTTTATACCTCTTTTCTATACTCACCGTTCATGGAAAAGGGTTGGTGGCTTCACCCAGGGGTTTGGTGTGTGAAGGGCTATTACTGCAGATCATATTTTCTGGAGGAATATGATGTTTGTATTGCTGGTTTCCTCTCTCACAGCCAAACTCCACCTTGGAGAATGGCCTCCTTGTCCTCCCAGAAGCAACCAAAGAAAGCAGAAATCTCACTAAGATAATAAAAATTATTGCTTATTTTGCATATTTGTTTTAAATTCAATCTGACAGCACAGTCACTGCCCCAGTTTGTCAGCTCTGTGAGGGACTATTGTACCTATCAGACCCATAAATAGGTGTGGGAGAGGGGTAGGTCTTGTATCACACTTGTTTCACATCTGGCTTATTAACACCAGCTTCAGCTGATCAAGCTGGGGATTGAATTTGACAGAACAGGGAAATATCCTGCAGCTGTGTGCTGTCTGCAGAGCCACTCTGCCCCCTGTGCTGCAGCTCCACAGGACTGATGAGGGTCTAATTAAGGAGCTGAGCTCCCAGATTGCGGGGGTTTAGCTGGTCATATCCCCATTCCCAATCCCTCTCATCATGAACAAAGGAGGGCTGAGAGAACTGTCTTGGAGTTGCAGTTTTTAATTTAGATGTTATATTCCTTATTGCCAGAGTGACTCCCAATTACAGATATATAAATTTGAGTGTACACAGACACACACACATACATATATATGTATCTATAAAATCTCTCTTATTTTCTTTATGTTAAATGGACATGAAGCTTGAAAACAGAGACTTTCATCAAAAATTGTACTGGAGATGACTAAATTTTCAAAGAAATTCAGAGTGCCTAAGACTAACACAGGAAAGCAAACACAGTTTTTGCCTTCATCCTACACACATTGGTAGGGGTTGAATATCTTTTCTATGAACGTATCTGTTAAAGAATATGACCAATCATGTAAGTTTCTGAATCTGTACTGTAGTTGGATCATTCCCACTGGCCACTATGGGTCATGCAGGTTTTGGCTATGCTTTCCTGCTTGTTTTCTTTATGGATAGTGGTTGCAGCCTGAGGGATTTTGACACTGACATGATTCAAATTAATTTTCTCTTTTATATGCTAAGGATAGCTGATGCACTGGGAAATCTTGGTGTGATCTATAATCCCAAGCCAGTTATTTCTAAGGGTTGCAGCACACACTATGAGCAAACTGCTGGGAAGAGGGTCTGAAAGTGATATTAGAAACAGTTAAAATGCAAAATTCTTCATACAGTTTTTATTGAGTGGTATTTCAAGGGGTTTATAATTGCAGTTCTGACAGCTGTTGCTGAGATTAGCAGTAATCTTTCCTTCCTCTTTTGTGCATGACATGCCAGTACAATCCTCATAAAGTCTGTAATGCATTTGTTAAGTTTCTAGGTGAGGTAGCACAGTATAAATAATTAATCCAGGGAGAAACAAACATTTAACAATGTTTCATTCCTTATTTAGAAAACCACATTTTCTCTGTATAATACAACTTCATTGGCAAGAGGAACACCAGATACTGAGTCCACTTGTGAAGACAGTCTCTCTGCTTCAGGTTCAATTGTGGTGGTTGCTTAAGCAGGAGTAATTAATTTTGACTAGTTCCTGAAGTCTTTGTATGCAGAATCTTTAGCTTGCTCATATCATCTACGTATCAAGATTTGTTCCAAAAAATTCTTTTGCCATCAATATGTCTTCATTGTTGTATATTTAAAAACATTTCTGTGAGATCTTCAATTTCAGGATAAATTTCTCAACTCTGTCTGCAGTCCTATGACAAAATAATTGAAATATATTTTTAAAATCTATGATGATACCCTTCCAACAGTGTTATGACAAAGAAGCAACTCTCCACAACCCAGATATGTTTTTTTCACAGCTCTTGTTTATTCGAGAAAGTTATTTTGCAGTTAACAAGAACGTAATAATTTATTTTATTATAAAAAATTATAATAACCAGTGAGCTGGTTGCTCTGATCTAATTTCTCTAACGATCACTGATGATGCACAAGGCAGTTTTCCCCAGTTTCAAAGGAGAGCAAAGTTCCTCAAAGTGTGGCTTCTCTCAGAGTTCAGGTGCACAGTCAGATAATTTGTTTTAATACACTTTTTCATCATTGAAACTCAGGTCCAATGAAAGTTACATGCTCAGCCTCTCTTGGTATCTAAGTGAAAATTCCTCCAACTGTTGTTTTAGTGGTGCATAATTCTTGAATACTTAAATCTTAGATACTATTTTGACATTGTAAGGTACTCAAGACATTCTGTTTGTTATTTTAGGGGGTCATAATTGTTGAATCATGAAAGCTTAAGGGAATAATGTGATATTTTTAGGAAAAAGTTATAGTTGTCCTCCTGAAAAAATATGTCCATAACTAAGTGAATGTGAAAGCAATATCTAATTTATTTTCAGGTACCAACAGCACATGCATCTTTCTCCTAATTACAGCTTCTCTGTATTAAGACCATATGCTATTTATACACTTTTAAAATGCAGAATAGTCTGTTGGGAAAGCCTCTGTCTTTGGGATGTGTAATGTGTTCGAGACATACAAGAAACTCAGTCCTTGCAGTGACCAGATGAAATTATTACTATAATTATTATCATAATCTTCATAATCACTGCTATCACACAATAATTATATGAGGACTCCCATTCCAAACAAGTGTAAAGAAAGCGAATTCTCTAAGGCCACCAGGATGGTAATTAGAGAATTCTAGCTGTTCAGGGTGGTGCTGAATGGCTGTGAACAGGAGCTGCCAGTCTGTATCTGGGTACAGCTGTAACATATCCTATGATCTCTTCTTCCAAGGAGGACCTCATCAAACTGGCAGGTGTGGAGTTGCAGAAATGTGTTTGAAAATACATATTTTCTGATTAGAAGGGATCAGAAAAAGGTATCTAAAATAAGAGAGTAGTACAAAGATGATCCTGAGAGAGGTGTTTTGCTGGTTGCTCTTCCTCTGATCTGTCTTTACTCACCTGCCTGCTGAGATTCTTTTAAATAGATAGGAACCTATTAGTTCAAGACTTACTCACCACAGAAATAATGAATGAGGTCTGTGAGAGCATCACAATATATTTTCCTTTCAGCATAAAAACCTCCAAAATCTTTCTGATGAGATTCAAAGTTCTTCAGTATGAGGTCTGTTTTTCCAGGTTTTCTTTTCTTTGTTGTCATAGTTTTTACCAAATATATAAATGTGTTTATGTTTTCTTATGGGACAGAAAGAAGGGTAGATTATCAATTCCTTAAAATTGAAATGTAAGATTTCCCCTGTAAGGTAGGTTTTCTAGCAGTCTTCAATGAACATTTGTGTTTACATGGGCATAGACTGTTACCCCAGTAAAGGTGGTACAGCTTGATGGAAATGAATGGTATTCAGCACTGGAGAGGATGGTGTCCCTTCAGCTCTTCCTTTCACACCAATAACCTGGAGTCATCCAAATGGTACCAAAGAGTATCAGCTTTTTAACTGGTGAAACGTGTGGCATAGAGGATATTTCTGTGAAATTGTTGGGCTAGAAAGTCAGCTTGTCTGTTTGTAGTATCAGAGGAGCAGCTGTAAGGAATAGTTCTAAATTCTGTTTAAAGAATTATTTAAATTATTATTTTTAAAAAATCTTTAAATTATTATTTAAAGAAATAAGATGCATCGAAAAATTATTTGCTTGATTATGTTTAATATGTTATTAATATGCTTTCTGGGCCAAAGCTTTAGCTGGATCTTCTGTTGTAGGAGAAGGGAATACAGGTCACCTCATCCCTGATAAGTAACAGCTGTGTTAATTACCCAATACAGCCTCACCCCTGATGAGTCACAGCTACAGCCAATAAAGAAAAGTGTGAGAAAAGAGAGTGGGTTAGCTACTAAGGAAGACTCATGAAGAAGAAGGGTCCTGAAGAGAGAGAATAATTGCTGTGAGGTTAGTCTGTGTCTGCAGTTAAAGCCTGGTGTTGGAACCTGCAGCTGTAGTCTAGCCAAGTAAAAGCCTGCAGTCAGAGTCTGCAAACAAATACATGCAGTCAGAGGCTGCAAGGGAAACCTACAGTAGGAGCTTGCTGCAGCCAGAGTCAGTGAATGGTTGGAGTCAGGATGGCTGAACTGTAAAGAGGAATAAACCAGGCCCCTTTTCATGCTGTGATGAACAAGAAGTCTGTGTCTCAGCTCATTTCTACCCTCTAACAAGAGGGCTGCTGCAACATTCTGTATGTCTCTATTTCAGTCATTAAAGTCTGCATCCACTAATAATTACATCTCCTAGCATTTGTATTTGAAGCACAGCCTGGACAAAACAGATGCATGCAACCAGAAGAGTTCACAGGAGGTCACTTGTCTGCCATTAGTATTCAAATATTAGCATTTTCAAGATGAGAGACTTTTACTGCACAGTGGTAACAGACACATAATCTAGTCTTTGTACTTCATCTTGTATAGTTATGACTGCTTTTATTATTGACCCAAGTTTACAAGCAAAAGCTGTACAAAGGGAAAATGTCTTAATGCTCAGTGCAGTGCTTTTTCTACTCAAAGCAGTGACCAGGAAGGGAACATGCTATTTTTGAAACAAAGAAGCAGTAGAATTATCTGTTTTAATACTGAATAGGTAGATCATCAAATCCTTCTTAATAGTCATAGAATCCTTCCTGGTAAGAGGAGGCTTCAGGAAGATCTAAGTGCAAACAGTCTCACCAGAGCTTAATCTTTCAGCAGGTCAAAGGAGAGTAAGGCAGATGCTGAATATAAAAAGGAAAATAATCTCCCTTCCTCAGTGCAACATCTGCTCTTTTTTATTTGCCAGAGGCTGCTACACTGCTGCTTCCCACAGTTCATAAAATGAGCTAAATAAATTGAAAAAGTTCACTGCTTTTTTTTCAAATGCATGTATTTTATACAATTGAAACTGTATATGAGTGACATGCTGAGAATTAATTTCGGAGGTCTATTTACATAAAGGCTCAAATTCAACAATTCCTGTGTAAAACTTTGTTTGCGAAGATGAATGTGAGTGGTCAGCAGAAAAGGAGGTGGATAAGGAGTACGAGAACAGATACACAACAGTTCAAAAGAAAACTTCTTGATGAACTCTTCAAATTAACTGTTTGTGGTGAGGAGTCCATAAAATCGTGGTTTCTAAGGAATTTACTCTTTGGCCAGGAAATCTTCACCAGTTCCAGATAACAAAACCTGCATGGGACTTCTATAGTTGTAATACTAAAGAGTGAGCATTTGTACTGTGTTACTATACTGGAAACCTCTGGAAAAGCTTTAGATGGGAGGTTGCTATAGTTTTCCTTACTCATAGCATTGGAAGTGAGGGGAAATGAAAGAGTGAGTTGAACTGGGAAAACAGGGAATTCAGTAAAAAGTTACTGGGTCACAGTGAAACTCTGATATATGCAGCAACTCGAAATGCTGATCCCATGCATCTTTCTACAAAAAAATTTTGTAGATGTACATATATACTTCTCCATAAGCCTCCTAAATATATAACAAACAATTATTAATATATTGTTTAAACATATTACTTCTATCAAAATTATCTCACACTCTGTGTCTCTCTGTATACATATATTTTTCTATTTAAATGCATGAAAGTTTAATGGAGGAATGACCTCCTCAGCTTGTACAGCTTGAATAAATTTGGGAGGTAAAACTAATGATATTCTTTCTGGCAAAGAAACATGAGACTCGATAAAAGCAAGAACATGAGCTAATAACAAACATATTTTTGTTTATTGCTCACTAACCTCCTGGGTTTATTGTACCCACAGATACAATATTTCTAAGGAAGCAGCAGTGTTTTCCAGCCCCACCTGGTCTGTGGTCTAGTGTGTCAGGACAGAAAGCCTTCCCTTCCCTTTTTTCTTCCCCTTCCCCTGCTCCCAAACCATGGTAACAGAATTGAAATGAAATTAAACAGAGCTATAGCTCTCTTTAGCTATGGTATCTTAAAATACCAGTTGTATTTATAGGAAATGTGTACCTTTCTCTAGAAAGTTTCCTCTGGAAACAACGAACCCCATCTGGGCTAAAGTATTGATTCACTATATTTGATCCTGTTAGAGAAAATCTCTGTTTGGGGAAAATGACAGTCCCTGTTCACGAAATCATGCAATATGATTTCTTCTTTTATGGATGCAATTTCTCTCCCAGAAGTTTCCAGTTCTTACTGAGATAGGATAATAGAATGGCCAGACACTGGGCACTGATTCTTTACACATTTTCTTTTCCCCCAGTCGCATCTGATCATGGAATGTCTTGTTGTTTTTTATTATTAACCTGAAGCCAGAAAGGTGCATGCACAGCTGGTCAGACTGGGAATTAATCCATGGTTATGATACTGGTTTGGGTTTTGCTTTTTTTTTCTTTTATATGTTGTCTGGATTCTTTGCACATGTGTTTGTAGCTTTGTAGTTGTTGTGGTTTGAAAGCAAAACGAATGAGAGGCTCCAAGTCAGAGATATAATTTAATAAGAAGAAAGGTAAAAAGGTAAAAATAAAATAAAATAAATGCAATAACACAAAGGACCACTGACAGAGTCAGAATACAACCTGAGCAGGATGGTGGAAGCAGTCCAGGTGAAGTGCTCTCCCTGAAGCAGTGATCCTGTAGAAAGGTCTGGGAGCTCTGCTCCTCTGGGAATCCAGTGGGTAAGTGCCCTTGCACTGTCCCACATACCAGCTTATATCCAGGTGAGAATGCTTGGCTCCTCCCCCTGGGCAGAGCATCTCCCAATAGGATGATGAGTTGTGAAGTGGGTCCTTGATGGCCCATTAAACAGAGATAACCCCTGGAGGGAGTTACCTGTGAGTCATGGGCCAGGCGTTGATGGGCCATTAGCAGAAGACAGCCCAAAGGCCATTAGCAGAAGAGGCAGGGGGCTTGGGAAAACACTAGCCCACCTGGTTTCAACAGTCCATGAAGATGGCGATAGAATAAATACTTTGTGTACATCCTACACTGCAACCCAGGACAGTAGTCTATTGTATTAGGGACTCATTCTCCCAGTACTTTTCCACGGCCTTTCCTTAAACAGAAAGGCAAAACAAACTCCAGAGCTCCAAGCCCTGGGAGGTACAAAGCTCTGTGCTATCTTGGTTCTTCCTGGGAACCAAGGCCAACCCTTTGAGGTACATTCTCATGGACAAAGTACAGCTGGTGCAGAAGTGGGGGCTCCAGAGAAGGGGCTTGACCTGAGGGGGGAAAATTGCATCACCACTTGTCCTCCTAATTGGTGCTTTTTATCAATTATGCTAATTTCCTAAAACCTATAAAATGTACTCATCCCTGTGGGGGGTGGGCTTTTGTAGAAACCTCTCCATAACTGCCCCTGAAGGCCTTCAAATAAAGATATCATTTTGTATTACCTCCTTACAAAAATTATCTTGAGTTTCATTTCCAGGTTAGAAAAAAGGCAAGAGTTAGCACAAGCTCTCTCAGTGTCACTTTCTATTTCATGTGGCCTTTGTGTAGTCTTGTTGAAGATGGAAGGAACAGATTTATGCTAGAATATGGAAGAAAATGCAAATATTGAGCTTCTTCCAGAAAAGGATTGCTGTTTAAGAAGCTGGCCTGTGTGGAGATGACCACTCAGCCTTCCCTTGAAACCTGAGGCCTGCCAGGCAACTATTAACTGGTGAGCTGTAAGGAATCAGTACAACTCAGTTGACCTTAAATGACCTTTTTTTCAAACTAACACTAGATGGATACAAGGTCTGCTGGAGACCCATGATGACTAGATAAAATCATGACAAGATGGTTGAGTAAATATCCAACCAAATGCCAGACCACTGATCATCCAGAAGAGCCCAAGTCACGGTGCATCAAGTCTAGGAAGGTTCCTTCAGTCACTCTCCACAACATGCCCAAGGGAGAGGAGCAGCAGACACTGACCCTGGAAAGTGAAGTTGTTCTTAGTCAGTCATCCACCATCACTGGCATGGGGATATTCTGCAGCCACTATCAGGGTGGTTGGCCCAGGCAGGACTTCCCATGCTGCCCCATGGAGCTGATAGTGGCAGGAAAGGTGGTGGCTGTGTGCCAGCAGGCAGGTTGGTGACTACACTTGGTATTTGGATGGCTGTTTGTGCCACTTTTGCATTAGGTCACAGAATTGTTTGTGTGCCAGAAGACCTCCCCTTTGTCTACTCTGAACTCCCCTGTGCAGTCTGTCCCTTCATAAGCAGGAGTCTGAAAAACATGCATGTGGCATGAATAATGCATTTATGAAAGGAAATTTGGGTGGCATTTTGTGCTTAAAAGGGACATGCTTCACCAGCAGTAAAAGGGGACAAGCTCACTGATATCCTCTAGTGGCACACCAGACTTTTGTGTTTGACCAGGGCAGATGGTGCCCTGCATGGCCAAGAGCTGTGCCCCACCACGTGGCAAATGTGGCCCTTGTGCTTTCTCAGTGTCGCCCCAATGCTCCTTAGAGAAAACCACTGCAGTGCAGAATGGCTTGGGCCTGAGCAAGGACAGGAGGACACTTACTCCCACTCCAAGTGGAGGCTGAGCAAGAAGTGCACTGTATGGGGAGAAGACTGCAGGAAGGTCTGTGGATCATCTGATAGTCAGAATTTGATGCTTTTTTCAGTGCAGAATAGGTATTTCTGTAAAAAAGCACTTGGAAAACTGTTTGTCCTAAAGCAAAAGCATTTTATTTATTGAGCAGGTTCTATTCAAGCTGATGTTTTTACAGTAACAATGATTTTTCTGGATTCCAGCTCAGATTCTTAGATAGAATAAATCACTGTCACTTCTAAGGAGCTACCTATGCAAAGTTTCATTTTAGTTCAAATGAGCAACTTCAATTTACACTGGCTCTCAAACTGTCCTAAGAAGTTACAAGTTAATATCTTGGTGATATTAATATAAATTTAGTTGAATGTTGTGCATGTTCTTATGAGAGAGAATGATCTTAATTACCCTATTTCCTTCCTTTCAGCATTCTTCTGACTAGAAGCAAGCAGAAATAGTTCTGCAGAAGTGATAGACCTATGTCTCAAATTGAATGTGGTGTTCAGTAATAATGAAGGTGAAAGCAATGGATTGTAATTAATTCTGCTCTGTGTGAGTGGATCTGGTGTTTTAGAAAGAAACCCTTAGAAACAGATAAACCCCGTTTTAGCAAGAGGAATCTGCCTTTTGGGAGTTTACAGACCAATATATTTAATGTCTGGAAGGTTATCCATTATCACTTCTGCTTTATTCACTCAAGTGATGGGTTGAAAAAGAAAAGTGCTTCAGCTGGAATGACTTTGTGGTGAGGGAAACTTGAACTCGGTATTTATGTTTGCAGCTCTACTCCAGTTTTTGGATATTGAGATCTGTCAAGGTCTATTAAAGTCAGAACATAGCTTTTAGCTTTTGAGACAAAATCCTTTTTTGTTGAGTCTTTCTACTTGACCTTCTGGCTGGGAAGCTCTTCACCTATTAGTTAAAGGCATTTCTGAACTTCTCCAGAAATGCAGGCTTTACAAAGAAGGTGGGTGAAAGGTTTTGAAACATTTTGTTGTCAAGAATCCCTTCTACGTATCCTTCTTATCACTCAAAGAACTTTGCTGCTACTTTAATTTGGCTCTGTGGCCTAAGAATATGGACTGAACTTAACTGTGTATTTATGTATAGGTATGTGTAAATATATCTTGGTTATGTAACTGCTTGAAGCTGTATCTGTGGGTGAGAAATTAACAATCAACTTGCCACAAATAAACAACACCTTATCAAATATTCATAATGAATTCTAAGTGACACAATGTGCCCATCAGAATGAGAATGTTTAATTACATTGACAGAGCTACAATAACAGAGACATCCAACAGGGAATTAACCCAAATTTCTTTCTCTTCCAGAGAAGCTCATTTGAACAGTCAAAGCCCAAGAAAGTACCCCAATACCTTGTGATCAGGCTGTTCAGGGGGGTGTTGTTTGAGAACTGGAGCTCCTGAAGGTGTTGAGGGCTGATGCTGCACAAAGCTCTGCTTGGCCCGGAGCAGGTGGACTCACTATGGATTCAGGAGGCTGGACTGGCACTGTGGCTGCCTGCAGCCTGTCTGACCTGCTGTGAACGTCTGTGCAGGATGTTGGACCCTGTTACAAGCTCCTGTGCAGGACATGAGGAAAAGCTGTTTTTTATGGTCAGTTAAGAGCATTAACTTTATCTATTTTCTGAGGAGAAGGCAGAAAGATGTAGCAGAAATTCAAAATAAATTCACATGGACACAAGGTCTAAGACAAGGTCTAAGCACTTGCTCTATGTAACTGTGACCTGAAGTGACACAGCTGGAGTGACACCTGTAGTTTGCACGACAGTTCCATAGGCTCTAAACACATTTGGTTAATTTAAGACCCCTTTGCTATCTGAAGTGATGCATTAGATGTGTTATGGGAGTACTTTACATTCAAGGCTTGTGGAAGATGACAGAATGATAGTCCTAGACTGTGCTAGCTTAAAAAAGGTGCAGGAAGAAGCCAGCCAAGCTTCCTTTTTTATTTTTATCTATGTCTATATATCTATATGTATATGATCTTAAGTCAGAGCTGGAACATACAGATCTTTGGGAAATTGCTAGCAAAATAATATGAAAAAAAAATTAAATCAGCAGAATAACTCAGTGCTACCTAGACAGATTAGAATTGGAGACAAAACACTCTAAAATCACATTTAAATTGAAAAAATGCAAATGGGAATGGAAAGGAGGTTGGAAAGTTCCATATGAAGCACAGACCTTGAAAAACATAAGGTCAAAAAGTCTCAGTGTGACAGCGGGCAGAAGTTTAACTCTAGTTGGTGATATTCTTAACCCTTTTTGATCCTGTGATACTTGATTATGACATCATACATACAAATGACATCTGCATACAAATGCAGAGGAAAACCACACAGGTTTCTGCTGGTCTAAAGGTACAAGAAAATGCTATCTGGGGACATAGGTGTTTTTTCTGCTTAACAGATCTGTAAATGCAGTACATTTGACAGTTTAAAAAACATGCATTTAGGAAACACAAAGGAAGAAAATACTAATTTGCAAGGACACACCATCTTCATTACTACATGTTCAGCTAGACCAGAAGTTCGACTCGATGATCCTGAGGGGTCCCTTCCAACTCTGCAAATTCTATAATTTTATGATTCTAAAATTTTATGGTATTAGCTTTATTTCAGTTAAAATTGGATTGATACTTGTAAAGGCAAAAATGCAAATGCCATCTGTAGTTTGACTGCTTATGCACCGCAGTGTCTGGAAAAGCATTTGATGATTATTTTAATTTAGGCTACAGCATGTTTTTGGCTTTCCCTGACTCTCAGATGCTTGTAATGGCAGCACAGATGTACAATTGGAGATATGAAATGTCTACTTCAGAAAGAATGTCTCCTCTCTTTATAGACATTTTCTCCTGAGCCTTAGCAGTCTGGGGTGCCTGGACAAAGAGCAGTTAATTGATATTTTGGCTCCAGGGAAGCAACATTTTCAGTAAACAGGAATTAGGCCAGAGATGCTGTGCTCATCAATTTGGCCCTTGGGATGTCTTGAACCAAATCCATTGGTTTCACGGTTATATGTGGATCTAAAAAAGAATGGTAGACTGTTTACTGTTGCAGGAGCCCTCTTGTTAGAGGGTAGAAATGAGCTGGGACACAGACTTCTTCTTTATCACAGCATGAAAAAGGTCCTGGTTTATTCCTCTTTACAGCTCAGCCACCCTGACTCCAACCATTCACTGACTCTGGCTGCAGCGAGCTCCGACTGTAGGTTTCCCTTGCAACCTCTGACTGCAGGCTTTTCCCCAGCTAGACTATAGACTACCTGGCTAGACTGCAGGTTCCACCAACAGGCTCTAACTGCAGACCCAGACTGACCTTACAGCAGTGATTCTCTCTCCTCAGGATCCTTCCCTTTCATGATTCTCTCCTTGCCTCTTCCTCAAGGTTCCTCCTCCTTCATGATTCCCCTCATGTCAGCTAACCCACTCCCTTTTCTCACACTTTCTTTATTGGCTGTAGCTGTGACTCATCAGGGGTGAGGCTGTATTGGGTAATTAACACAGCTGTTACTTATCAGGGACGAGGTCACCTGTATCCTACCACTAAAAAAAAAAAAAAAAAGTGTATTTAATCTCAAAGGAGCTGCATTTGGTGGAAATCGCATTGTTCAGGCTATTAAAATCAGAATGGTAAAATATTACAGAGGATTATCCTGCCTGAAGAACTTTGTTGGGTGGATGGATTACTTCTTGATAAATTTTCCAACTAGATGGGTAGTTGTTCAGATTAAATCCAGGTTCTACACTAAAAAAGGAAAAACTTGAGTTATACTGAAATAGACCTATCCAAATCCGGAACTGCAGAGTTTTATTATAATAACAACAGAGCAGGTAATTTGAGATGCTTGGATATACAAATTACATAGCAAGAGTGATGCTGAGTGAGAGATGCTACTTGATTCCAAGGAAGTCATCATGATTATATCACCATGATACCAATTTCCTCTTAGGTGAGAGAAGAAAAACCTTGTGACTGAGCATTTGGAATGTGAGCTCTGTTTGACATGAAATTTTGACATGTACAGCCAGAGTGACTGATTTACAAAGCCCTGAATTCAGCATCCTTATTTTAAGAGGAATTGAAGCTATGTGTGGGCATGCATGTTCCTTTCTCCGCCTTAGTCCAGCATCCCGGTATCAGTTTTGTCAGGTTTCTTCCCCCCAGGCTGACAGGGACCTTTAAAGGAAGTGTTGGTGAGGTCATGGAGCTTTTTTTGAAGGAAAGGTCTGGACACGAGCAGCAGTATTCTCTAGAGCTGCAGTAGGTGTTAGCTTGGAGGGCTGGAATACCTAATGATGCCTAATCACAACTGACACATAGAAACATACATTACCCAAGTTATGTTTACAAAATTTACACAATTTTATGGTATGTATAAACCACATGTATGCACTATCGTGGGAGCAGGCCTATCATCACTGGAAAGTCCTTTCAAAACTTGCTAGGATCAGAAAGTAGGTATTCCTCTGCTGTAAAATCAGGAGGTAGCCATGTGTTTCAACAGCAATTGACTGAAACAGTGACTGACCTCTTTAACCAGTGATCTGATGTTTCCTGTGATGAATTCCTTTTGGACAAACATAACTGTTATTCTTGTAGTGCTGTTATTTATTCTGCTGTCGTACTTCACAGAGAGCTGCAGATGCAACCAAAACTATTTTCTTTTTCCTTTAATCTGTTGTGGGAAAACGGTAATTTAAAGACTAAAACACCATCAGTAGAAACAGCCCAACTACTCCATAGGGTTCAGACTGATATTTCTTTCTATTCTGTTTCTCAGTAGTCTCTTATGATTGCTGATTTGTAATACTGCTCTCCCATGGATTATTGGTCACTTGTTTCTCTTTTTTGTCTGAATGTGTATTTTATTGTTTTAGAGCCATGAACACTTACGTGGCCTGGCACAATGTAAATAGGCTCATGTGAATAAACAAGCCTGTTTAGTTTGATTTTTTTCTCTTTTTGTGACATCTGGAATGTGCAGCTACTCAGACAAGCAAACTCAGTTAGGAAAAATCTCTCCACCAGAAAAGGCCAGGCATGGACAACAGGTCTGTGCTAATTTGTTGTTTATCAGACAGTTTCTCTGGCAATGCCAAACCCTAGAGACTGGTGGGATGGTTGGGCCCAGAGGTTGGTGGCTAATGGGTTGTATTGTGCCTGGAGGCTGGTGAAAAGCAGAGCACCACAGGGGTCTGTCCTGGGACCTTTGTAGCTTTGTCAGCCACCTGGAGGGTGCAACACTGCTCACTCATCATAATGGAACCCCTTATTTGAAAGAGGTTGGTGAGGAAAATGAATCATGCCTACTTTCTTGGGAGCTTGCTGCTTTCAGAGACCAGGAGGAAAACCCAACACAGAATATTTGTGCATACTTCAGGTCATCTTTTCCTCATTTCTTTTCATTTAATTTCATTTCATTTCATACGCAGATCAAACTAGATTCCTTAGTATAATTATTAGAAATTTGTATTACTCTCTACATTTGGGTACTTTTTCCAATGTCTGGGTTTTCTAGTCTAATGGACTCTGATTTAGATGCTGTGTTCAGAATTATGCGTCCTAGATTAGTGAAGACAGCCTAAAAAGTGAATCTGACTTCTGTAAACTGTTTATAGGATGCTTTAAAAATAATAATAAAAATATCTGTATATATGGTATTCACATATGTAAAAGTTTGACCATCTCTTTAGTCAGAAATATTTTTTTTTTAATTTAGGAGGATTAACATTTTTGCTCTTCCTATTACAACCCTCAGTCAACATTTCACTTTAAAATGATGGGAAAATTTTTGCATTCTTATTACCTTATTGCTTGTCATCTGCCTCTCTCCAAACATATTTTGCACTTCCTCAAGCAGCAAGTGCAAAAGTTGTGCCCAAATTTGTTAACAGGAAACATACAAGTCTCTCTTGACTCTGTGAAATGTATTCTATGTCATAAAGATCAACTGATATGTTTAATTCGTACTGTAAGGTTTTAATCTGCTCATTTGACCTTTTTGATATCCTATCAATAGCACTGCTGCTTGAATAATGAATTTCATGTGTTCTAAGCACTAAACTGATTTACAGACTTTGCAGTGGGTTTAAAAAATTGTCATGTTATTCAAGTGATACTGAAAGAGAATGATTAAGTGTTATGGAGGAAAATTATAAATATTGCCTTTAGCAAATGTCAAAAATACTGAGGCAAATAATATGCAAGAAGATTGATGAAACGTTTCTCTCTTTTCTATGAAGTATAAAAAGAATTCTTCAGTGCCTTTTTATGTATCTTCATCTTTTCTCATATCTCTCATGTACACACTGGACTCTGATGTGCGTCAAAGTTTGGGGCTAATGTGAACTGGTATTCAAATGGAGTGCAAAAGATGCAGTAAAGTCTATGGGACTGT
>VWZU01007868.1:559964-578200 GCA_013397095.1 Sterrhoptilus dennistouni
GCTAAGGAGCTGCTCCCGTGTCAGTAAAAGCCAGTTCCAGTGACATCCAACATGGATGCATCACTGCCTAGAGCTGCACCCACCAGCTGCTGTTACTTCTGAAAAAGATATTGAAGGGTAAGGGTAAGAAATGTTGTGCAGCAGCTCTGAGAGAGAAGTGCAAATATGTGAGAGATACAGCTCTGCAGACACCGAGGTCACTGTAGGGGGGAACGGGGGGTACTCCAGGTGCTGGAGCAGAGATTCCCCTGCAGCCTGTGGAGGAGACCACGGTGAGGCAGGATGTCCCCCTGCAGCCCAGGGAGGAGCACAGCAGAGCAGATATCCTCACTGCAGGCTGTGGAGGATCCTGCACTGCAGCAGGTGGATGTGTCCCCTGCAGACCATGGAGAGCCCATGCAGGAACAGGTTCCTGGTAGGAACTGCAGCCTGTGGAAAGGAGCTCACACAGGAGCAGGTTTTCTGACAGTTACTGCAGCCTGGGCTGCTCCGTAAGTGATCTCCTTGTTCTTACCTCAGGCCAATAGCTTTTCCATGTTATTTTCTCCCCCTGTGCTCTTGAGTGTGGGTGAGGACCTGGCATTCAGCAAAGATCAACCCACCACGGAGATGCATGACATAAAGATGCTGTTTAAGAGTCAGTTGGGATGAAGAATAGACAAAAATTTAGAAAATAAATCTAATTTCAACAGGGTTCTGAGATGAATAATTCTTGACCTGAGCAAGGTTAGAAGTGAGTGCATATTGAATAGATGATGAACATATACATGATTTGTTCACCTTTCTTCCTAACTGTGGAGATAGTAGTTGTGATATTAGGTGAATTAAAGAGCCTGCAATGCCACAGGCTTTGTAGATTTATAAGTATCTGAAGACCAGAGTGAAGAGACGTGTTGAAACACAGCCCATGCCACTTCTTTTCACTCAGCTTTGAATTAAATTTATTTTACAATTGTCCAGTTGTGAGCAAATGCATGTTTGTAGCAAGATGCTATTTAATTCAGCCTTAAGCTGTCATTGTGAGGTTGAGGAATATTGCTGCTTTTCCCTTAGCAAATGTGATGCCCAGCAGGACTTGTTTAACATTACAAAGAAATTTGTCTCTGAGATTAAACTGGAACCTGAACTCCTGTGGGATCCCACAGCTGCAATGATGATGTTGGGTTGCTCTTGGCACCAGCTCACCTCAATCATAATGAATAAAGCTATACTGATTTTTTCACTACATCTCTGCTCTGAATGTGTTCCCTGCATGAAGCAGAAGTCCTGAAGGTAATAACAAAAGAGTTTATCTCCTTCAAAATCTCCATGGTAATGCATATGCACAGGAGGGAGAGTTGCACAGATGAAGCCAAGTCAAAACCAACCAATCTTCCCTCTGCCTGTTTTGGCTCTTCTGTGCCTGCACAGAAAATGTTGCAATGTGAGGATCTCCCCACACTGAAAATGTTGCATTTAAATAAGTAAATTTCAACCATGGTAATTAAAGATAAAAAATAGTTCCTCAGTAATCTGAAAAATATTGCTGGAATTAAACACAGCGCAAAATAGCTTTTAAAAATTGCTGTAAACATTTAATCAATTGTTACAGTTTTACATTTGCGTATTTCTGTTTATGTGTACAAATACATACACACAGACACGCATGTTTATCTACATGGACAATATTATGTATTTTCAGAAGTTATGTGAGACTATCTCAGATCAAAAATACTTTATCAAATGTTTGTCCAATAAATACATTCTAAAAATAATGTCTGTTTACTGATAACATTTAAAATAGCATTTTGATACCAGAATCAAGATTAAAAATGCTATAAAATTTTCATAATAATTCAATAAGAATTAAGGATCTCTGAGATGAAACATATATTTTTGCTGTTCATTACAAATATGAGTGGACATTACAAGATGTATGATGTCCTTCACAGTCTACAATTTTTTTTTCTCCTGTTTGGATTGGATGAGTCCTGTGGTAAGGTTCTGTGACAAATGCGACATCAAGCATTTGTTCAAACTGAAATTGACTTGCAAAGCATATAAATACTATACAAACTGGAAAGTTTTGTGCATTTTAAAACACGTGTTAATCTTCAATCTGGGCTTGATTTTTGAAATTTCAAGAATAAACAAAATGTTTGAAAACAGCTTGGCTAGCTTTAGAAACATTGGTATAATGATAATAGCACTGACATAAATACATGTTGTCCTGGACCAGCACTGGACCAATGTCTTACCTGTTTTATGTGAAGAAGTTGTGGTTGATACAGTTCTGGTTTTCAATGTAAACCAGGAGATCATAACTGGCATCATCGGTGGTAAGGTTTAAAAGCATTGAAAAAATATCCAAACCCTCTTAAAATTCTTGTTCTTACTCTATGGATTTTCTTTTTGGATATCTGTCAAGCTTTACAACACTGGTGATTTCTGTAGCTTGGTCTTTGTGGCATATGAAAGTAAAGTCACCCTTGTGTTCTCTGCAGTAGCGCAGTGCTGAGGCAGTGCCCAGTCCTGGGCTGTGCTGGCAGGGCTTTCACTGACCACAGCAAGGGAAAACATGCTCCAGTACATGAAGGTTTCAGCGTGTTAACTGCAGGGGAATGAAAGCTCCTGCTGGCATGACACAGTAAAGTGGTCAAGATTTTACAGCCCTTGTGTGTCTGAATACATTTATCCATTATTTTTTCAATGCAAGTGCAAAATATTTTTATTTCGAATCTGGGCAAACAACCAGCTCAAGAACAACATGAGGCTTGTTGGTACTGCAGACATGTTGTTTACAAGGTTAAAAAACATAGCTGGGGAATATCAAAGGGAAAACATTTACTCAGTTTCTCCAAAGAGCACTTCCCTGAAGCTCTTCTGACTGCTTGAGAAACCATAGCCCAGTTTCCCCACGCCCTTTCATTCTTAATAGGCTGAGGGTGTGGCAGAAGTGACAGGTTATGATTGACAATTTTGGGCACAATCAGACTGGATTTAGTGAGGCCAGGATCTCAGCCTGAGACCTTCTTGCAAGGAAGAAAACATCAGTTAGATGAAACATTTTATTAAAGCATATTAAAAGGTGTCTTGCTTTTGCCCTAGAAAATGGCAGTGGTATGGAAAAAAATGAAGGGTTTATAATTATCCCTTTTTATTTTCCTCAGAAATTCACTGTGCTAGAAAACCCAGGAGCTTGTAGGGTAAACTTTGATTGATGAAATAACCTTTTGATGATGTTTGAAAGCATGACTGTTCTGATTCAACAAAGCCACAGTTACTGTCACATCAAAGAAATACTGGCTAAACTGAAGAACTTGTATGTACCCACTGCTGAAGGAGATCATGGGCTGATAAATCTCACAGTACAAAGTATGATGGAGCTACAGCTGTCTCCAAAAGTAGATGGTAAAGACTTTAGAATTGCTGAAATACAGACAAGGCTGAGATTTGCTCTAAAAAACATTTATTTTTGATCAGAATGGAATAATAATAAAAACCCACAAAATCCTCCTATTTTTGTAGGTGTTGTTGAGTCTTCAAGGTGCAGGTGGTTAGAAAACTGCCTTTTTATTTCTAAATTGATGTATACTATATTGAGACACAGTAAACATGAAAATCAAAGAGGCCACCCTTGCAGTGGCAAGTAATTCCCCTATGAATGACAGGAATATTCCAAATACAATGAAAGTAAACAGCTATGGAGATATTTAATATTTTTTATCTTCTAGGGACAAAAATAATTTTCATTTAAAATTCTATTTTTTACACTGAAGTGTAGCTATGTACTGACACAATGGACAACTAAAGTGTTACAACAATTTTAAAGGAAATTTTAGATATAAGGATGAAATTTTAGGGAAACAGAAACAAGAAAGAAAACTCCACACTGTTCAATAAGCATAAGAGTGGAATTTAACCCAGTAATCCCAGCCATCTTTAGAAGGTCAGGAGACCTTTCTTCATTCTCTCTGGACAGAATATAATCCAGCCAGAACAGGATAAAAAAATAGCTGTCTGTGAAACTCCAATAAATTTTTTATATCCCTGTAGGACTATAATCTCCTTAGAGCAGTGAAAATGTTCTGAACCTTTTGTATGTTGTACTGGAGTCTAACATGCACTGAATCAATGATGGATTTCTTAGGGGGGAGGATTTCAGGTTTCAATAATTTTTCCCTTTGTTATTTAAGAATAACTTGAATATCATTCTAAAGAATGGCATTAGGAGAGTTTGCAGGCACGAAGCACTTGTCTCATTTAATGGCACAAACCACATGAACCATGTGGTTGTTAAAATTTGCTGTTAAAATTTTAAAGGAAGCAAGGAATAAAGCCTGCTTTCATGGCTATAGACAAATTTATTTATCAAGACCTAATAGCAGTCCCAAAAGTTATGAGGCATTTTATGGACCTCTCAGCTACTGAAATGCGGGTAAGTCAAACATTCTTCAGAGAACACTTTACTGGACATTTGGGTTTAGCAACAATATGTTCTTTCAGATGAGTTAATGTCACTTACTCTGTTTATAGCCATGAGTGTGATTTGTGCTTTTCTTCAAAGAGATTTAGAGCTTGGACTGAATTAATCTCCAAAGGGCATCCTCAAGGTGAACTGCAGGATTGGAGATACTCATAGTTCGCTGTTTCAGATTTAAGCCAAATAACCCCCTGGTCTAGTGGCCGCTCTCAACAAGAGGCCAGTCCAGCCTTCTTGGTGCCCACACCTGATGTGGTGAGTTTCTCTCACAGACTACAGAGGAAAATTGGAGAACTAACTTTGAGTAGACAGCAAGTGTCCAATGACCAAGAAGAGCCCTAGCCCTGCAGATGGGCTGCCTTTGGAGAATAAGAAATTCTCTTATTCTCTCTTTGGGGAATAAGAAATTTACAGCAGACATGGCCTACCACCATGTGTAGGAGGGTCATTATAAAGGATCTTAATTTTGTGTTGTGCTAAGCATGCTGCTAACAAGCACTGATGGATGTAATGGATATGGAATAGGAATGTGGCAATGTTCAGAATCCATGCTCCCATGAATGTAACTGGTGAAGCCCTCAGTACAGTGGCTGTCATGGCTATGGGCGCTGAAACGGGAATGACCACGAGCTGCTACCTGCCCTGAGACTCCTATGGCACTCCTGCCTTTTAGGAGACAGGCATCAGCATTTATAACATTTATATAGCATTTATCATTTGGAGATAAAATTTAGGAATTTTTTAATTCTCCTATGTCAGGGAAGCACTGTCTCAGTGACTTTGTGACTCTGTGCTGTACATAGTATGCTAAGACAACAAAATGAGTTTCCTTGCTGTTTGTGTAAGGGCAGCAATGTGGACTGTCCTGAATATTAAATGCTTCTCATTGCATTTCTCTTTTAATAGAAAATTTACAATATGGAAGACAGGTTAGCACAAAGTAATTTTGGATGTTCCTGTCACATAAATGTCAGAGAAAAGATCTCAAATATCAGAGAGACCTTGATTAAAAAAATTTAAAAAACATTAGGATGAATTCATACTAGGTGGAAATGATATATTGGAAAGGTGGGTTAGGCAGAAAGAATGCTCCTGTCATTTATCTGTCTGCCTCTAATGTGTCTCTTACCACTAAGTGCAGCAAAAGGAGTTTGTGGGTAGAGGTGGGTATTCTTCATTTTCCTGTTTCCGATCCTGTAATTAGGTCCATGATGCCAGAAGGCCCCATCTGCACATCCCACTATCAGTTTTGTTCTACCCATTCAGCATTATTCCCCATGCCAGAACTATCTTTAGGCTGCTAGACTGAACTGAACTTTCCTGCTGCCCAACTCACAGGCATCTCATGGGAATCCCTGTTTTGGATCTCCTGAACTGTACTCCTGCTCCATGCATGGGCAAGTCAGCAGGATCCTGACCAGTGCTGATCACAGCAAAGGGTTCTCTTTGGGGACCCCAGTTTCCTGGAACCCCCGGGTGATCACATCTACTAGAGCTTTGAGAAATTTCCAGGCACTTCATTCCAGCTACTTGGCTATTTCAATCTGGCAGCTTGGAACCAAGCAGATTTGTTTCCTCGGGATTGGATATGTCTGATAATTTGCTTTTCAGAGTATTTTATAAGTTTTATTTCCTCTGTTTTCTTTTGCATGCATTACCCTTTACAAAGAAAAATTTCAGTGCAAGTCAGTCATCATTCTTGAGGATTATTCCCTCTCCCCTGTGATTTAAGAATAACCCAAGATTTCTGCCTGCTTTTGAAATGAGTTTTATAAAAAACCTCCAATCTATACTCATTTCCATAACTAGGAAAATTCTCTAGCTAATCTATTATGTTACTAATTACATTTTTATCAGTGCTGGACAAGGAAAGAACAGTAATCTGCTTTTGCCAAAATTATTTCTCTGTTTCAAATCCTGGCTTCCTGTTTCCTACTGATATTGAAACAAACAATAATTTTAAAAACAAAGTAAATATTTATGATTTTTTTATCAATAATCTCTTGGAAGACTTTCAGAGATCTAGTAAAGACAATGTATGATAAATACACCTAAAGTAAAAAGTAGGATATAAGCTTAGTCCAAGTACTGCCAATCCTATCAATTGTAGAAATACAAAGATGCAAAACTAACTTAGTAGGAAGGAAAATACTTCAACTTATATTTTGGAAAGCAAACCCATGATGTTGATTACTTAGAGTTTAAAAGAGGAGGCAAATATAAAGCAATTGTTTAATTGAAAGCCATCAACCTCATGCTGGTTTATGAAAATATGAAAAAGACATGATCTTTCCTTAGGGAAGGTAATGTTTCCAATAGTATGCTCTTCTTTTTCAATTTTAGCTTTAAATTGAAGTAAAACCAATGGCCTGATAATTGCATAGATTTTAACATAGTCAAAACTGGCATTTTAAATGGGCTGTGACCAAGCTACTCATAAAATGGGTTCATATGCAAATGGTTGCTGTAAGGTAAGTGGGTGCCAAGGACAGAGCACACCTTGCCTATGATGTTCAGCTTCTTTCATGACAGAAGAATGGCCACCAGCTTTAGCCTTTCCTTGTCAGCCTTTACTTAGGATGAAACAGCTTTGCACCCTCTGGGGTTCCAGTGCAACACCCTCCAACATTGGTGGCAAAAAGCTCTGTGAAAAAATTAATTCACACTTCTCTCAGTCATGTCTTCTCATCCCCATCCCAAGGCACTATCATACCAGTGGGTTCAGAGAAGGAAAAACAAGGTAATGACGGTGCAGGAGCCTTTTGGGGTTTTTTGGTCTGGGCATGTGTATAATTGAAGTGAAGAAAATTTGCACTTCCTAAAGCAGTAAGTCCAGGTGGAGAGCAGGAGATACTTCCTGACTCTCCCTAAAGCTAAGCCTTGTTGCCTTGTTAGTCAAAAGCCACATTTTCTGCTCCATCAATAGCAGCATTTCACGTTTTGGCTCTCTGTGAATTGTTGGGTGTCACAAATGGTGAATGTATCTTTGTGTATGTGCAGTGACACCTTTGACTCATTTCTCCAGGCTTTGTCCATGTGAGTAATTTTAATCTGTAGCCAAAATAAAAAGATTTAATCTACCTCCTTGATTTCCACATGCACACCACCTACTTTGTAAGTGTTTACCCAGCCAGTAGATAACAGTGATACAACACACTTTTCAAAGTACGATAGGTTCTGTGAATTCAACTTCTTTCATTGGTTGCTTCAACTGTTAGTCCAAATAAGAAACTGGCAGCGAAATGAGTATATTTCACCCCAGTAGCTTGCTTTTACTTAAATGAAAATTTTGTCCCCAGAATGTGGTGATTTTCTGTCTTTACAATGAAGGAAAGGCTCCTTATTCTGCTTTACCATCTATTTGAAATCACTTAGCTACATGTCATAGACCATAATTTATTTCTGAACCGCAGAGACCAAAACTGTTCTCATCACTTTACTTCCTCCTTCTGTTAAGCAATCTTCTTCCGGAAGAAAATAATGCATTTATTTCTAAACCCCTGGTACTTTCCGTGCTTAATGCTTATTTTCTGCCTAATTTTGACCTGAGTCAACATCTCTGTTTCTTCATTAAATGTGCATTGGTTGTTCTTCAATTTCCTTGCCTTATCTCGATGTAGCTGCAATAGCTGTGGAGAGGAGTTCTTTATTAACCACAAATGGGGCTTGGGTACAGAAACTCCTCTCTTCCTCATAAATATATCATTTTTTATGAATAATATCTGTGGTTTTCTTCCTTTCTTCTGGAAACTGATTTTTCTAAACAATTTGTTGTTGACACTGATCTTTCCTGATTACAGGTACAAGTTTTAATCTAAGAAACCTAGGATAATAGATTTGATTTTTACTGAACAAGTAGGTTTCATTATTAAACTAGACTTAGACAAGATAAAAATTATAAGATTATAGAATTATAGACTGGTTTGGATTGGAAGGCATCTCTAAAGATCACCTAGTGCAAACCTCTTGCTCTGTGTGGCGGGGTCAACTTATATTAGACTAGATTGCTCAAAGCCTGGTCCTACCTGGTCCTGAACACTTCCAGCAACAGAGCACTCACAGCTTCTCTGGTCAGCAGTGTCTTACCACTCCCACCATAAGAAATTCCTTCCAGTTTAAACCTACTGTCAGTTTAAAACTGTTTGCCTTTATATCATCTTTTTAGGCTCTGGTGGAAAGTCTTTCTCTGTCTTTCTTATAAGCCTCCTTTAAGCATGGAAATGCCACAGTGAAATCTCCTTGGAGCCTTTTCTTCTCCAGACTGAACACCCCCAACCCTCTCAGACTTTCTTCATCAGACCAGTGTTCCAGTCCTCTGATAATTTTCTTGACTCTCCTTTGAACCTGTCCTAACAGGTACATGTCTTGTAAAATATTCTTTATGGACTTGTCACATGGAATTATTTTTTGTCAACATTTTTCCTTGTAAGGAGTTAAACTTCAAAGTTTTTATTCTCTTTATTGTTTATTTTTTTTTCCTTTTCCTTATATATGTAAAATAGATTAGACAGTCATTCATGGAAGATCATTCCTTCCTTCTGCTGTTGTTACAACCTAGATCTCCAATGCACTCCACTACAAGGGCTCATTTTTATGCATCATATTTGTCCTGAAAGAGGAGAAATTTCTATGCATCTTTAACTTCTCTGAGGCTCGTCCCTACTTATAAAAACCTCAGCTTCATTATCCTGGAGAGTGTTTTCAGAATCCTATCTTCTTTTAATCTCCAGCCTTAGGAACCTGGTCAGTTTTGAAGGTATGCCATGACTGACATGGTGATCTTGTGCTATGCACAGAGTGCCTACAGTTCAGTAGATATCAAATTGCATCACTCGTTTTTAGGAAAAATTAAGAAAACTAAATGTCACCTGCATCTTTCTTACTGTTTCTTTTAATGGCTTTTAAAGTTATTGGCCAATTTTAACCTAGTTTGTCAAAGGGTTAATCAAAAGTACTTAATTCATGAGATGTGCTTAGTGAAGTTGTGTGGTTGGATGGCAAAGAGAGGGCACACGAGGTGCCTCATATGAGGCAGAGGCTAAAGAAGAAGATTTAAAAAAGGACAGGAATTATTCCAGTACCCCTAGGACAGCTGATTTTTTTTTTTAAGCATTTATGAGTTCTTAAAGGTATCCATGGTGATCACTGACCTGGCTTGCTCTAGATTAGCTGTCTGGGGCACAGTGGACTATTTTATTATTTATATCAGGAAAGTAGAAACCAACACAATTGATGTACACATAATTCCTTCCAAACGAAGTACACTTAAAAATGTATTATATGATGAAACATTTTATAAATTTGTGTTTTCCAAATACCAGTTTGAGCACCACTTGTCCACTAGAAACAGTGCATTTTTGACAATCTCTTAGGGTCTCTAAGTCTGGAATGAGTGGTTCTCTGTGAATAGTGTGCTGATTAACTTTAGAAACAGCATGTTCTTCCACATTTTTCTCTAGACTGGAAAAATGTAATCTCTGCAAAACATATATAAACTAGATAGAATATATATAAACTAGATGGATTGTATATAAACTGGGTAGACTATTATGTTAGTTTATAGCTTTGCATTCTAGGGTAGCCATGAAGATTGTGTTGGTATCATAGCAAAAGCAGTATTTATTACTTGTATATTTTTTCTAAAATTAAAAATGCCATTTGATATCCATCCTTGGTCCATCTTTCAAATCTTATTTAATTAAGTTCATAATCAAAACAAGCTTGAAAAATTGCTTTCCTACTAAATTACTGTTATTTTTCTTAGACATATTCCTGGTAGTTTTATGTAGGCTTAATTAGTAGCACTCACACGACAGTATAACTGTCCTTTCCAGTAGGGTTTTTTTAATAATTTAACAGCAAAGAGGCAACTCAACAAATTCTTCTTACAAAAGCATATGCAAGGTTTTCCACATAAAAATTAGATAGAAATCTGTTTAAAGATTTTTAAAGAAGGCAGGGTATGCAGTTAGGAAGAATTCAGTGTAGAAAAATTCCATCTTTCATATACCCAAAATTTCCTCTACTATGTTTTCTAAAACCCATAAACACTGTAAATGTCAGATACAGTCATAATGGCGAAGAAAACAATGGTTGTCGTTCTGTAATTATTCTGGAAAATGCTCAGGATTTTCCCTCTATTTTTAGTTTAGCTTTTATTACCTCAGATTTACAGCTATTCCTATTGGAAGCACGAGAGTGGTTGGTGAAAGAGTGTCTTTTTTTTTTTTTTTTAAATAAATACATTCTACATTCTTGGATCAAAGACTACAGGTGTTTGAAGGGAGAAGACTAGAAGGCAAAAGCAGAGAAATGGAGAAAAAGCCTTCAAGCCAGGATAAATTTTCTGATGTTTTTTGCAGCTCTTTTGTTTTTCTGATTCCAAAAAAAGTGAATTTCACAGAGTGGAGGTGAAGGCAACAAATGTTCCTCAACTGATGGGCCTGCCTGAGTCTGCTCTTGTGGCTCTAGAAAGTTCTAAATATCAGACTACAGAACAGAAGATAACAAAACAGTCTAACAAAACAGGCAAAAAAATTACCTCACCAGCTGCAGTGCTGAGTACCCACAGACATCAAGCAGTGAAATTGCAGAACTTCAGAGGAACTGTATTTTGTTGGTTTTTTTTTTTTTTTCCAAGTCAAACTTCAATTTGGGTGATTTACTTCAAAGCATTTTAAAAAAATAAACTTAATAAATGTGATTATAAAGGGGGTTAATTTTCACATCCACCTCGTAATGAGGTGGAAAAAAAGTAATTTTATGGTATTTCCTATGGACTTCTGAAGTAAAAAGGCAACATGGAGGAAGGCATGAACATAGTGATTAAATGTTGGAAGATACCCTGCTGAATGTGGCTTGTAGAAGAAAAGGATGAGCAGTAAAATAAACTGTAAAATGGTACTAGTAGTACTAATTCCCTGCACTACTAATTCCCTGTAGTCTGACTTGGAGAGCCTTGAATTGTGCATTTGCTGCAGGCCAGAAAAATCAAAGCTTCTTAATGTTACTGTTCTGTGGCTCTGTTTTGGAGAAATATGGGGAGACATCACTCAAATCCTTGCATTTTCAGCTGCTTTTATGTAATTCAGTGATTTGTGTGTTGATGGAAAATGTTATGGAAAAAAGTGTTAAAATGGAATAGGTAGAAAAAACTATTCAGGTGTTCAGAATTATGTTTACTGTCTCTGTTCAGAAGCTAAAAACTAATCACAGACTATTTTCTTAGGCTGGACTCTCTCTACAGACCTTATTAAAAAATAATTTTTCCATGTAGTTTCTACAGCTATTATGTCTTAGTCCAAAGGCAGAAAGCAAACAGCTTTTGTCTCTGCCTCTTTATTCATCCTGTCTCCCCAACCTTATAATATTCCTCTTTGTCCTTTCCCTCTGTGTATTTTTTCTTTTCTTCTCTACCAATTTGTCTCAAAATCAATAAACTAAAGGCTGAAAATTACCATGAAAGGAAAAAAAAATACAAACACATCCAGTATTAAAAGTTATCCTAAAACCTGAAAAACAGTGTCTCAGAGAGGAAATCATTTGAACAATTCCTCCTGCTTTCTTTGATTATTATAGATGGAGGTCCCTAGTTTTCCTCCATGGATTGATGATGATGCTTTTCTGTTGGCTGTTGTGGGGCAAGGCAGCTGGGGCCACAGTCTTGTGCTTGTTTTGCTGAGCTTGGTGATACGACAAAGTGGCTTTGGTGCGTTAATTTTTAGCAATCCCAACAACTACTTGTAGCCATCTAAGCCATTGGGAAGATTTTTCAAAAGAAGCATATTTTCTTAATGTTTATTCTGGTTTTCCAGTTTTCAGTGGAAGTATATTTAGGACAGTGTAGGTTAAGCAAGCTTCTCAAATATTATTCATTCTCAAAGTGTTTTTCTTGCTAGTCAGGCATAACCTGTGTTTTTTGAGTTTGATGATTTTTACTACTGACAATTTGACTTTACATGAAAAGAGGAATGATAGTATTGGTAAAACTATATAAATCTTACAAAGTGTTCAATATCATCTACCTTTTTCTTTCTTTTCATATAACTGTATGCTTCTTAAGTGAAAATCTTGATGGATGCAGAATTTATTTATTTTTTAATTGAGTAAGAGTCACTAAGCTCATCAAGATAGAGCCAATTTGGTACTTCAGAAGATAAAAAAGTCTAAATTTAAACCAGGGAAGCTGTCCTATCTTATCTCACATTGGCTCTTCTAAACCTGTATGTCTGTATCTCAAAATGCAAATACATATGTAGTAGAAATTGAGTTTGAATCTCACAGTGAAGAGATCAGTAGTTATGTGTTCAGAATGTAGTTTAAGCAGATTTTATTGTAAAAGAAATATGTCTTTCCTGTTGAGGGAAAAATTCTGAGAGAGAAAAGAAAAAATACTGTTAAAAACAACCATGGGAAAGGTTTATTAGCTTCATTCTTTTTCTAGGGGGATGTTAATTTATAGCATTTTAGAAGCAAGAATGCAAGCATCTTCTATGGTAATAGAATAGTGTGGAATCAAGTAGTTAGTGGAATAAATTACTTTGGAGCCATTTCTGAAATCTGTTTTAATATTTAATAAAGTTTTAAAGCCCCCCAAATCGAATCCTCCCCAAGTGGAGAAAATTACAACTTGGCAGATATATCTCATATGTGTTTCTGAAGTCATATCTATGGTGGTTGCACCTCTAGATAAATTTGTGTCAGAATTAAATGAACCATCGGAACAAGCTGCCAAGGAAGTGGTAGAAACACCAGTCTGGGAAATGTTTAAAAAATGTGTAGATCAAGTTTGTAGGGATGCGATTTAATAATTGATCTGGTAGTGTTTGGTTAATAGGTTTAAAGACCTCAGAGGTCCTTTCCAGCATTAATGATACTGTACTATATTTCCATCCTTTCTTATTTTTTCTTTTTCTTATTTCTTGGTTGTATTGAAAAGATCATAATGCTACACCACTTTGAAGATCTGTGTATCAATTCATACTTCTTAAAAGATCTTATTCAAACCTCAGAGATGTACCAAAGCTTACCAAAATGGTAAGATCTCATGCAATAATTTACCTTCTGGATAAATAATTATAATTCAAACTGTTTAAGTGGAGTGTACCCCAAACATCCATTTATGCATTACTCTAAAGCACATGGGGTAATCACAGAGAGAAAGTAATGGCTGTGAGTATATATGCTACATAGGTTCAAAAATGCTGAACCTGGATTCTTTCTCAGAAGCATCTTGTCTCCAGGAGGAATTATTAATCTGGAAACGGTGAAGTCTTAGTACTCTTTCAAATGACAGAATCTGTAAAAGAACAATATTCATGAACATAGTCTGCAAAATAATAAAACTTGTGTTCAGTTTGTTGAAATAAGTTGCTGCAGAAATGATGTCTGTAGAAAGCTCAGGATTTAGACAAGGTTACTATTTCACCTGATTATCACCATCTCATTGCCTTAGATACGCAGAAATACTTGGGTTGCAAAAGTTAATCATTAAATATTTACTCTATTTCTTAACTATTTTTTTTCCGTAACATATATTTGTCAGATAAAATATACTAAGCCATTGAGTAAGCTAGCAGCTCTGGAGTAGGAATTGCAGGGAGAACGGGTGACCAGGAAAAGCAGCAGTTTGAATGGAGGGCTAACAAGTCAAGGCAAACCCCGGGAGCACAATACCAGTGTCAGCTCAAACACACCACGGGTCTCAGATTAATCACAGTGCCACGGGACTGGCGGCTCTCTGAGCCAAACCACCTGCTGGTAATTGCACAGCAAAGGCTTATCAGAGCTGTTACTAAGAAGGCTCCATGGCAACATCCCTGAAAGAAGACCTTCTCCTAAAACCTGGTGTGCCTGCATGAAGCACTTCCAGGAGCACTGGGACTGATTTTTTCCTGGGGTTTGGCTCAACAGCAGGGATGCCCATGAATTCTGAAGAGATCTCATTAGTTTGTTGCCACAGACATTCAAAATAAGAGAAAATCTAATTACAGCAAGAGCTTATGTGCTTCCTACCCCCCCCCNNNNCCCCGCCATGACACCCATAGAAAGCCAGGAATGTAACTCTTTGCAGCACCCTTAGGATCATTCCATTTTTATTTTTTTTTCAGAGGCAACAAAGGTATAAGAGCAGGGATTTCAAATGGTTCATTCTTCTATTGTCTGCGTTACATATAAAATTTAGTGTTACTTCTCCTGTAGAATAGCTCTTGTCTCTTTTAGTCTCTTCTGTTCCTTGAAGCTGGTCCAATTTTTCAGTATTTCTCATAATGGAGGGAAAATTAATTGCCAGAGGTATCCTTCATTGTAATGAAAAATATAAAGAACACCTCATCATGATCCTTTGCACTCAGTGGACCTGTCTTTAGAAGCCAGAGCCTCATTTTCTTAGAATGAGGATTCATTCCTGAAAATGCCTAAGGTGATCTCTGAAACTCTCTTCGGTAGTTTCTGAAACAATACTGTGTGGGTCACTGAGAGGCAGCATGAGAAGGATCCAGCATTTTCAATTCTGAAATAAATATTTTACTCGTGTTAGACTCGCATGACTTTCAGAACAGTAGGACATAATTTTCCTTGAATTAGTTTTTCTTTATGACTTTTAGCCTCTTTTGTAGCAATTTTAACATCATTATTAGTAAAATTATCTTGCTAGAGAACCCATATTTTTTCTGAATTTATTGCTGACTAGCTGAAAAAATAAATCTTATCTGAATAATTTTTGACACTTTCCTAACTCTTAATTAATTTTAGAGGTGTATCAAACATTCTACAAACATAACGTGACTTTAAAGTATGCAACATCCCATAAACACTTGGGAAAATCAAGGTAAAAATAAATCAAAATCAACAGTCAAAAGTTCAGATTGAATCACCTAAGTAAGAGGCTCAGATTCACATCAAAAATATACTGAGATTATTTTATCATTTACATTGAAATATATAAGTTTAATCACTAGAATTTACAGGTTAAATTGCCATTGGCAATTTAAATATGAATATTCTGGATGAAATTAAAAACATTACTGGTGGAACAGGCTCACTTGGTCATCATATGGGAGATTAAGACAATTATAACATCTGGTTTGGGGCAAGGAGGTGAGTCTGGGCTTTCCGCATGTCTAGCAAGAGGTTTGGTTAGTAGCCTAGAGAAGCATCTCTAATCTCTCTTTCTCTGAATACTTGTTTATCTACAATGGGCTGGCTCCAAGAGAAAAGGTTAAAGGCTAAAAGTGCCATTTGTCAGCCTCAGCTGCCGGAGCTCCCTCTCTCAATCTCCCTGTAAAATGTGTATGCATCCATTTTCCATCTTTGCTGGTAAAAATGTGCCATTGAAATAAATGGCTATTTTGTTCAGGAAGAAGTTATTTGCAGATCTTAGAACCATAGAAAACTTTGATTTCAATAAAGTTCTAAAGGCCATCTAGTCCAACCCCCGCTGTGGGCAGGGCTGAACTAGAACAGAATGCTTAGAGCCTTGTCCAACCTGACCATCAATGTTTTCAAGGATGGGGAATTTATCACGTCTCAGAGCAACATGGTTTTTTTCTGACTTGATGAAAACCTGCTACACAAGACAGACTTTTGCCAGCTGATCACGGAACAATCTCAGGGAATTTGTCCGGGGGTTTTTTTGTAAAATTGCTTAGTGGTGCACCCTATAAAAAGTGTTTACATTCTGATAAACTTTAGGTGTAACATTGGTTTTAATTATGAAGGAGATTTTCTTAGAAACTGTAAATCTGCATAAGAAATTGGCAGCTGGGTTCAGTTCTTCTAAGGTAAGTATTTTCTAGGAGACTTTCTGTCTGTAGGATGAAAATAAAACCATGGGTTACATGTCAGGAACATGACCAGCTATCTGCATGTCTTGTATTTTCTAAAGCTGATCAGTGATTTTTTTTTTTTAATAGGAATGAAACGTTTTTATTAAACATGTTTAATGCATTTTCCTTTGATAGTCTTCATGGACAAGCCCCAGATCGTTTAACTTTCTTTAAGAGCCATCTGTGTAAGATGCCTGACTGGCCAACTCTCCCTACTGGTAGAAAGCAGCAGTTTCTGTCACTGTGCCACAGAACAAGTACCAACTCTCAGGCAGTAAAGACACACTTGTGTCTTCATTTAAGTCATACTATTAAAACAGTGAAAATAAAGCCATTGAGCAATAAAATACTTTCTTTTCTTGAGATTTCAAAGGATCTCTGCATTTACTAAAAAATCCTTTGGTAGGTAGAGCAATTACCAACCTAAAGCATTTAGTAATCTTCTTTCACTACAATTGAAAAGTACTTTGGAAAATTAGCTGGTATGAGATTCTAGTTTCTTAAAATAAAAAAGGGACTGCCTTGTTGCCATTTACTTTATGAATATGCTGACAATTTGTAATAAGAAGCAGTTATCAGTAAATGAGGTGAAAACAGAAAAAAGGTCAAAACAAACCAGCCAAAGAGCATAATTCAGTGTAATGATTAAGCCTTTGATGATTTTCTTTGTTCTCTTTCCAAACTTTTATTTCTCACCTGGTATTTCTTCTTGAAGCCACTTGGTTGCACTGATGCCTAGTCAACACTTTCTCCCTCTGTAGGTTTTGTTCAGCTTGGGTTGATCTGGTCATTTTCTCTTATACTTCTCTTGGTTTTCTTTTCCTTCCCCTCCTTCTTGTCTTTTAGAAATTAAATTTTTAGCCTGATATTTTTATTCATGAGCAGTATGATTGAATTTAGTCATGCTACACACTGCAGGTAATGACAATAAAATTTGGCTTAGTATTTCATGCATCCTATTAAGTACCTTTCTATGTGGAGTCCGAGTTTTCCAGATTTATACTTAGCTTGGCTTTAAGCAATTGACAAATTGATCTCAGGCTAATTTTGTTCTTGCATTTCTTATTTAAACAAATAGCTCAAAAGGATCACTTCCATATGCTGCCTAACATGGGCAAGAGTTTTCTGATTCATGTTCACGCTTTGTAATCTACAGTTTAGTTAACATCAAACAAGACACTGTAAAATGGCCATTTGTCTTCTTTATGACATTTATACATGAGCTCGAATGTTGTTTTTTACTTTATCAAACATGCCAAAGCAAATTACTGCAAAAGGCTTAAAATATGTACCTTGCTATTGCTTGACACTGCTAAGTAGTTGCGAGCATGGCTGCTCACAGCTTGGATGAATTGACTCTTTGCTGAGTAAAACCTGGCTGGATGGCTGGGCCCGGAGAGTGGTGATGAATGGAGTTACATCCAGTTGGTGGCTGGTCACAAGTGGTCTTCCCCAGAGATTAGTTTTAGGAACATTCCTGTTTAATACCTTGAGTCCACCATCTGTCAGTTTGCAGCTGACACCAAAGTAGACAGGAGTGTTGATCTGCTGGAGGGCAGGAAGGCTCTGCAGAGGGATCTGGACAGGCTGGATCCATGAGCGGAGGCCAGTTGCCTGGGGTTCAGGGAAGTGAAGTGCTGGATTCTGCATTTGGGTCACAACAACCTCAGGCAGTGCTAAAGGCTTGGGGACAAGTGCTTGGGAAGCTGCCCAGCAGAAAATTACCTGGGGATGGTGGTTGACAGCCAGGTGAACACGAGCCAGGCTGTGCCCAGGTGGCCAAGAAGGCCAGTGGCATCCTGGCTTGGATCAGCAATGTTGTGGCCAGCAGGAGCAGGGCAGTGATTGTCCCACTGTACTTGGCACTGGTGAGGCCACATCTGGAATCCTGTGTCCAGTTTTGGGCTCCTCATTACAAGAAAGACATTGAGATGCTGGAGAATGTCCAG
>VWZU01007868.1:578208-665517 GCA_013397095.1 Sterrhoptilus dennistouni
AGAAGCCAGACTGAAGGAACTGATAAATCATTGAAGGAACTGATAAATAATGGAAGCTGTCAAACTAGGCTTTTGCATCCTGAATAATCAATAGACCCCATGAATACAATACAATCATAAATCAAACAGTCCTGGAAAACAGGATTCAGCTGTCAAAGGTTAAAAAGTCAAAGAGAGGAAGACCCATCTTACTTCATCATTTTAGGACCCTACCCCGCATGCTGCCCGGCTTCATAATAAACATACACTTTCTAACTTTAAATTGTTAGAGAGCCTTTGTCCGTCATAGTTGGATATTGGTATTAGATCAATATCCATAGTTTTTTAATAATTCACTACTACCCAAAATGAGGTTGTGGCCAGGTGGGAATCAGTATTTTCTGTCAGGTAACAAATGCAGAACCCAAGGAAATGTCCTCAAGCTGCCCAAGGGGAGGTTTAGATTGGATATTAGGAAAAATTTCTAAAGGGTTATCAAACACTGGAACAGACTGCACAGAAAAGTGGAGGGGTCAATATCCCTGGAAGTATTTATAAGACTGTGTAGATGTAGCACCTGGGGACATGGTTTAATAGTAGGCTTGGCAAAACTGGGTTAACTGCTGGAATACATGATCTTATGGGTCTTTCTCATCCTTAATGAAGCCTTTTGTGATTCTGTGAAATATAACCAGGGAGAGTTGGGGGAAAGATGGCTGTGAGGGGCTGCCTCAGCCCCACTGCCAGAACCCGCACTGGGGCACATCCCCTCCCTCACTTTCAGGCCACATGTGTTCTTTCCTGGCTAAATGGGCTTTCTGGGCAGTTTGACAATTTTTGGACTTCACCCTGACTCTGACTCTGACCCTTGAGTTAGAATTTGAGCTTGCCAATTTTTAGCCCTTTGTGTGACTTAAATAAACTCAAATAACTTCAAGTAATTGAGGGTTTGTTTTGTGGGCTTTACCGGTACACATTTAAGTAAGGTCACTCCTCCTGCACTGAGGAAAATTGTAGCAATTCACACCTTATTTTACTTGATACTCCCCACTCTTAGCATCATTATTAACTGCACTGTTCTGCAGCTCCAGGTTCTCATAGTGTTCAGTGAGTTACTAATAGGACTTGATTAGCTGTAAAAAGGGAAGGGGGAACAACTAAGTGGGGTTTAGCCTTCTCCACTCCTTGGAGTCAGTAGCCACTCTGTCCCAGAGTCAGCAGAGAATGGTTTAATCAGCTGGTCCAGGCACAACCCTTATTCAGAGAGCTAAATTCGCCCTTATTTCATCACAGCACTTGTCTTTAAGCCATTAATTATGTGTGAATGAAGGTTTAGGAGCTGTATGAAAAATTCACTTTTCTCTAGTTTCAGCTACATCATTTTTCACTCTTACTTCTGTTAGGCACTAGAATAAGTCAACAAACAATTTGAAGTATGAAGCAAAGAAGATTAAGATTTAGGTATCATTGGCATATAATCAACAGAATTCTTACCCTTCCTGGAAATGAATCATCCTTCTTTTCTTATTAAAAAGGCAAAGAGAAGACTGAAGGATCTTGAGCTCTTTGGGGGGAATGTCAGTACTTATCCCACACAATCCACTGGGATCATCCTAAAAAGAAACGACCAGGCTAATCTTAAAGTGGCTTTTATTTATCCCCATAGAACTTTTGAATGGCATGATCATCATCTCCTGCCTCAGAACCAAAGCTGGATGGAAGTTCCCCATTCCCTCCCTGGAACAGTATAACCTCTTACCAGCAGAACTGTGCTTCCTCATGCTGGGAAGCCAACTTGTTGTGAAAGATGATTGACTGATAATTACCACAGAAGTAGTTGCAAATAATAATTAGAGAGATGTAATTGTTTTGCTCTGTCATTGTTTCTTTTTGTTTGGTTGGTTTGTGTGATTTTTCGTTTAAAAAAATCTATCAGATGAGCTGGTCTGTAGATCAGATATCTGTAACCTTATACAAGTATCTGACAAATATTACAATTTTCTCTTTTAAAGAGAAGTCTTAAAAGTTGTTCTATATCTCACATTTATCTGCTTTAAACATCCTTTTGTTTCTTCTGGAGTCACAGCTCAAGCCTGCTCCATAAAAGTGAGAAGTTTTAAAACTTCCAGCTAAGGATCTTGATGAAATGAAATGAAGGGTGATGCCTTCAGTTTTAGTTCTCATATTTTTCAGATTCTGTACTGCCTTGGTGTGTGACTCTGAACTTCATAAAAAGTGTTAGCAAGTTTTCTTCACAGTTTAGTTAGACAAAACAATCCTTTTCCAGTCTGAGAACCAGGAACACTACTGCAGCTTCAGGCCCAAAAAGTATAAACAACAGTGAATCGAGGAGAGCAACCTGGTAGGATGGGACTTCATAACCTGAAATTGGACAATTGGCCCCAATATGTAAATGGACCAAAACTTATAAAAATGTGAAACCTTGTGACTGGTCATCCATCTTGGTCCATTTTGGGTCCAGCTTGGGTAGAGCCACAGTCAGGCCCTTATATTACTCAAGGTGCATCCTTTGAAGGACTTTTAATAAGTATCTGCTTTATTCCTTTAACTCTGTCCAGCCTCTGTTTCAGATCACCTTCTCTAGGCATCAAGGGAAGATGGCAAAGGGGGCACCTGTTTTGACAATTCTGCCTCTGCTCCAGGGTCCTGGCATGTGTGCCACAGCCAGCTGTGGACAGAAGTGCTGCTGGGGGGAGGCAGGGTGACAGCAGAGCAATGCAGGCAGCCTCCTGCTGGGATCTTCTGAACTCCCTAATCCCAGACACTGACCTCCTCACTGCCAGTTAGCTCTTCTCTGTGTAACTCCTCTTATTTTTAAAGGCCTAGGGTCAGAAACCTTTCAGTGCCTGCCCCAGTCCCTCCCTGCAGCTGGCAGTTCAAGGGTGGCTGGTCTCTTCATAACCACCCAGGGACTTTTCAGGGGAAGGAGAAGATGCCTTGGGACAGAAGCTATTCTGGTGCTCAGCACTTTATTGGGTCGGAAGGTCACAATGGAAGTCTGTACCAGTAATTTTTTTTCAATATGTAACATGAACATATTGACAAGTAAAAGCAAAGCACAAATCTCATGCTGAATAGTTAGTTTGCTGTGAACAAAATATAGATACAAAAGCTGCTTGAGTAGCATTGCATATACTTTCTCATCTCCCTTTTCCCCCTTCCTCTCCCTTGCAGGTCTTTTGAAGAGCGTAAAACACACCATTTGAGAGCTGTGTTCACACAGAGTGCTAACAATTCTGGATGCAGAGAGACAAGAGAACTTTGTTTCCTTGGCAACTGGAGCCACCAGAAAGTCTTTCCAGCATCTCCTACCTTTACACAGGCTCACTATCATCATAGCCTTTGGTCAATCACGTAGTAAAAATAAATATTAGCTGAAAAGGCATCTTGATGGTGTGCTCCACTTAACTCATGAGGTCTTTTCTCCAGCCTCTAGAATAGAAGGTGACCTCTGGAAATGATCCTGTGCTGAAGTGTCAAGTGTTACAGTACATGGCTGAATCTCAAGGTCTGTCCTATCTTGCACATTTTACTGAAACTCATAAAGCGTCATGGTTTGCTAGAAAACAATGTCAGGAGCTAAGCAGCTTTCACTCAAAGCCTGAGTGTGCAGAGGTGATGGAGCTGGGTCTGTGCTGCAGCACAAAGAGCAGATGGCATGGTGCTGCACAGAGTCATGCCAGTGTTTCAAAGCAGTTAATTCTTACCTCTGAGTCAGGGCTGAATTAATGCCCCACTACATTTTTAAGGTTTTAAAACACCGTGCTGATGTGGGAACTCTTTAGCTTTTGATAAGAAAAAAGACAGTGCTGAAGCCCTTCCTACCTGCTATTATTAAATATCACATATTTCCCTCTTCCCATGTTTCTTATTCATTCAAAGAATTTCACTAAGATTGCAAAAGACAACACTTTACAGATACAAAATTCCCAGTGTATGGTTGCCCTTCCATTTATTTTTAGCAATATTGTGTAGCTGATTTTGTACTTCATAGGTATTGGGCAGTTGAATGTGGTTTTTTTTTTCACTTTTGAGGGCTGGAATTTCCAACTTTAAACAATTTTCTATAATTATGGAATTTGATATATAGTTTTGCACTCTTAATTTAAAAAGTCCAAGTGGTTTCTGTTGTGTTTCCCTAAGTCCAGTGAGGTGAACACTACAGTATCTAAAGTATTACAGCAAAAAGTTGGGGGGCATGCAAGCCATATATTTGTAAGAACATTCCTGAGGAAAATCGCAACTGAGTGGTGAGATGATGAGTTTTTTATGCTGTCTTTCTTCCCAAAATATTATATTAAATATTTCCTCGCTTTCCTTTGAAAGAAGGGCCTTCTGTCTGATGTGAGCCCTTAGAGGAAACAGGGGTTTCTGGAATTGGTGTGTGGGCAGTCTGGCTTAGGTCACCTGTAAACTCTGCCTTTCTTTGCCCTTGTGACTCCAGGAGACTCCTTCCTTTTCCACAGGGCTGTTGGGAAGGGCACAGAGGCACTGTGCAGTTAGGTGTTGAAGGAGAGGAAGATGGTGATGCACACTGGTTCTCCCTCTGCCTCTAGTTTTTCTTTTGATATCATGGTGGTTGTTTCTGGTACCTGCAGTGAGACCAGTTGCTGCTGACAATCCTGATATTCAGGTTTTCATTAGCAAAGCTAACACAAGTAAGGAAAAGATTATTTTTTAATAGTGCATATTATCTTGATTTGACTTTCAGATAACCCATTTCCCTTAGCCAAGTACTTTCTTTCTACTGTATCACAAAGTCCTACAGGAAGTAAGAGCCAAATCTGGGCCTCCAATATGGAACACACATAATCAAAAAGCATCAGGCAACTTAAACATTGCCTCTGGCTCAATCTGTAATTTGAAGTGTTGTGGTCAAACTCCACCTCATTCCAGTCCCCTGTAGCTACAGTGCAAACTCCAGGAAGGGCCAGTGGCAGCAAATGTGAGCACATCTTTTTTGTGCTAACTCTAAAATCCATGGAGAGTTTCAGCACAGAATTTAGTTAGAGAATGAGTAGCTTGCTATCCAACCATTGGTGCTTGAAAAAGCCCAGCATCTGCTATTTATCTTACTTTTTTTGTATAATCTGTGCTGTAGATTTACTCAGCGCAATAATAGGTTTTCTTCCCCATATAGAATTTTCAGATCCACCCGTAGCAATTGCAGAGTGACAAAATGATTGCTCATAAGAGCTAAATTATCAATGAGTGCTGAAACATTGTTATCATAAATCTGTCCTGTATCTTTTAATTGCAGAATGTGGAAAATTCTGGGGAAGGTGCTAATAAGAAGTTGAAAATTGCCAGTAAAATTATTTATGAGAAGATACAGCAACTGTAATTCCCTTCAGTCCATGGGCAGGAGACCGAGGATTGCAGAGGATAAAAACAGAATTGGAGTACATTTTATGTTAGGATCTACTTCATCTTCAAAAAAAAAAGATTACTTCTCAGGTTTGTGTCCCTGTCTCAAGGGCATTTTTGTCACACATCTGTAATTTTGCCTTTTTATCCATCGTCATTAAGGGTGAAACTTTTGGACAGCTCTATTCATATCATCATGAGCAGTTACTGAAGTTCTGGAGAAAACAGTGACCACAGTCAAAGCCACTACCAAATCTGGACAAGGCTTTTCCTCTAAGAGAGGGAGTTCTGCACCTTTTAAGCCTCCTACAGGACTTCTCACTCAGAGCTGATGTGATTTAGTCTCTTGATTACAGATTTAGAAAAAAATTGCTTTAGAATTGAAAGCTCAGTCGTATCACAGGCACTCAACAAGAGGAGCATGAAGTAAAGTTTCAAGACAGAAAAGCTTGAAAGAAAACCACAGGCTCTCTCTTTCTCCAGTCTAGTTTTCCTGCTGCACACTTTGAGATTAAGCCAGTCTGGCTGTTCCCACCCTCTTCTGAAGGAGTAGGAATAACTCAGGGTCTTGTCTCTTCTCTCCCAATTTTGACATTTAGAGAGAGTTCTGGTGGGGATTTCAAGGTCTGTGTGCAAGTTAAGGGATACTTGAGCACACATATTGGTGCCTTGACAATTCCTGCTTGAGGGCGTATATTAGGGATGAGCTCTGAGGGATGTGATTTCTGTACACACCACCTCTCAGTTTCTGGCTGCAGCTGGGAGAATGGAGTGCTACAGGGAATTCTGGGCTTTTCAAATGGTGTGGGACAGCTTGAAACATTTGGATGGTAATAGGGTGCCTCTCTTTTCTTTAGTAGCCAGCTTCTGACTTTGGAGTTGCAGGTGCAAAGGAGCAGGGGCACAGCTACCCAGTGAGAAATGTTTTGGACACACAATTGTGGAGTTGAGGCGTGTAAGAGCTAAAGGACCAGGCAAGGCATCTAAACTTAAAATTCCACTTTTATTCAGTGTCTACTAGTCTGAAATCCTGTGGGATTCAATAAGGCAAAGAGGATTATTTCTTGAGGCCTGGGAATGGAGGGGAATAGAGGAAAGACAACTTGGAAAAGTGTATTAAAATAAGCATTCATTCATAACAGAACTTATTTCTTGCTTTCCTTTTTAATTTATCTGCATCTCAGTGTTTAGAAAGCAGTCATGTGAGCTCCTGAGCTGCGGGGACAGAGGCAGTGGAGAACGTGTGCATCAGTGCAGAGTGCTGCTGGAGCCCTGGCAGAGCCACAGGGAGGCAGAGGGAGCCTGAGAGAGAAAAGGCGAAGTGGTGGGAGCTGGAACAGCAGCTGCTGCTGCTGCTGCTGCTGCTGCTGCTGCACGGTGCAGCTCATGCCTGGGAGCCGGCTCTGCTGCCAGCACGCCTCTCTCAGGGCGCAGGTGCCTCACATTCAAAAGTCCTAGTGGTCAGTGGCACTTCCAGGAGCCAAGCACAGCGGCTCTATTATTTTCTTTTCCTGCAAAGAGCACCTTTTTGAGGACTCCGCTTCTTTTCCTGGACTGAAAGGTATTTTTTGTCATTAATATGTCTTTTCTATGAAAGCAGGTATGGGATCAGGAAAAAATAACTCAGAGCAAGATGTTAAAGCAGGTGTGTAGAGGGGTGGTGGGTTTCTCTGTCTCCTTTCCCTTTATAGCAGAGCTTAGGCAATGAGGAGCCTCTGTTAGGATAGAGTTTGACTTAAAACATGAAAGATGGGAAAGACAGGGTTAAAGTGTGGGAGTGGATCTGAGCTGCTCCCATCTGGCTTCCTTCACCGTGCAACCTTTGAAAGTGGAGAAAAACTTTCCTTGTGCACTTGAAGAAGCAGCATTACATAGCAAGATGTAAAACTTGCTATCATTTAATATGAATGTGATTTGCTTAAATCTCTGCCTGGCAAATTATAGCTTCCATCACAGCAGAGCTCCCCTTAACACATACAAGTTTCAGAGGTCTTAATGTTCCCTGGCTGTGAAAATACTTCTGTTGCTTTCTCTCCCCTCTTTCCAGCATATTTGCCTCCTGCTGTGTGCACTCTCCTCCTGGTCTCCCTGCTGCCTGTGGGGACTGCCCCCCTATGGATGCCCCCATACAGATTTTCCGTGAGGAGCCAGACTCCACCTGCTCCCCAGGGCCCTGCAGGCCCCCCAGCACCAGCAGCAGCTGGCTCCCAGGCTGGGCAGACTACGACAGCAATGCCACTGGGGTCTTTGGGGATGGCCAGCACAACCACACCAGCATTTCCCCCGCCATTCCCATCATCATCACTGCTGTCTACTCGGTGGTCTTCGTTGTCGGCTTGGTGGGAAACTCCCTGGTCATGTTTGTCATCGTAAGGTAAGAGGTTTTGGGTACCGGATTGAAGAAGTGAGAAAGGCTGTCCCTAAGTTTGGCAGGGTGGGGGAGTGGGTAGATTGTGGAAGCTCTACCGTGAGGAACTGGAAAAAAAGCAACTGAAATGACCCAAACCTCGTCAGTCACAGTGGTTTGCCTGGAATTGTGTTAGAGACAGAAGGGACAAGCTGGTTAAATGTGATAAATCCTGCAGCCTAAGGGAAAGTGCCTTGTGCCTGGAGCTGTGTTCATTGGCTGCCCTCTAGGGATGAGATTATGCTGGCATCTGAGGGAGAAAGCTCAAGTGAAAGAAGGAAACTTCTACAAGGAGGCTTTTATTTCCACTGTGAGGAGACCCCGAGGGACAGCTTATGTGTCCAGTCATGTGGACACTGATACATCGCTGCCTTGGCACCTAATGATTTGTTTAACAAGGAGGGAAAGCCAGGAAATGATAAAGACAGGTGAAATGGCTTAATGTAAACCAAGGGATGTTTTTGCTTTGTTTAGCAGTGTTTAACTCCAGCTGTTGGTGTTGGATTGAAGAAAGCAGAGAAGGTGCTGAAATACCTTTTCCATTGTTTTTCAGGAAAGAGGAGAAAGCTCTGAGTCTGTGTTAGTGAAGGTTTCAAATTAAACCACTTAGTGAAATGCACTGACACTTATGCTTGCAGTTACACTTGTGTATTGGTGTATATTTTAGCTTGCACTGTGCTTCCTCTCTCCTTTTGTCCTATTCATTTGCAATCTATAGGCATGATTGGACAGTGCTTATCAGCAGGGTGATAATGAGCAATCCAGGGCACAGAAATCATGCAACTTTTCAGACTCTTGCTCCACAGCCCGTTTGAATTCTGATAAAGTTTCTGGGAAAAAAACCCTCAGAACTGCGGAGTATTCATTACTCTAAAGAATTGGCTTGTACATGGAAAAAATGGGCATATTGGAAGGGATTCTCTTTTGTAAAGCATGTATGATAAGGGTCAAGCAACTGCAGAATGATGAAGTAACTGTCAGACTTGATATAAGGGGAAGTTATGAGAGACACTGAAGTTGTTGATAAGGTATTTCAAAAAGTTGAGATATAATCAGGTGAATACTCTTAAATAATGAAAATAAAATTCCATTTACTAGTCAGTGCAATAAAGAAAGATGCCTGTGGTCAGTTTAGAAAATGTGGTTGGCTGCAGTTTTGTGGTGTTGTGATTTTTATGCCCCAGCATGCCCTTTTGCCCTTCACTCAGCATAGAGATTTAATTTCTTTTTGTATTTCTCCTTCAAGAAAAGAGACTCCATGCTTGACAGTCACACAGCTGCAAAGGCAGAGATTTTCTAAGCCATTGGTCAGTAACAAAGAAAGCTGATTAACTGGCCTGGGCTGCAGAAATAAATCCAAACTTAGCCCTGGAAGTTAGCATGTATGGATTAGACTGGTGCATACATATTTGCTTTTTTATCTCTTTCTGCTCCCCTGTAAGACTCTTTTTGTAAGGGTCTAGATAGCTATTGCTCACTTCCCTTCTAGTTCTTACATTAGTCTTTCCATGAATTTTCTCTTGGCCCATATCTCAATTACATGGTACAAAATAAATAAATATGACAAAACACCCATTGGTGTTTTTTCTTTTTCTTTTTTTTTTTGTTATCCTTTTCTCCTAGGTTTTCTGTGTGGCAAATGCTTTAAACACTGATAGAATCATTAGCTGAAGTGCAGGCATATACAAGCCAACAGTTTTAAACATTTCTTATTTTCTTGAGATATCTCAAATGTTCATGCAAGAGGTTTATTTTCTTAATTTTTGTCCAAACCTCTCATCTCCCTCCATTTTTTCCTCACATATATTCTCTGCATGATTGTGTCTCAGGATAGATTTTAATGAACACATGAACAACGTACTCTGCAATGATGTCCTTCTGTGAGGAAAGACAAGGTCTATGGGAAGTTTGTGGGAGAAGATGGTGAGGGAGATCCTGGCCCCCAGCCAACCCACAATACCCTCCCTCCAGCTACCACAACTCTAAAGTGGTATGAGGATATACTGTGGCTCTTTTTTTACCTTCCAGCTGAGTACAGGCTTTGTCTGAGGCCCTTTACTGCCATTTCTCAACTCTGAATTCCAGATCTGCTCTCCTCCTCCTAACCCACTCTGGACAGGCAGGCACAACTCCTTCTCCCTTTGCTCATTTAAACATCCAATATTGCTTGAATAGTTCAGTTGGAATTGTCACAATAATCATCTAGCCCAACTGCCTGATACTCCAGGCCTGATACTGGGTCACTATTTGGGCAACAACAACAACAAAAAAAGACCCCTTGTGTCCTGAGACTTTCAGTGAAAGGGTTGAAGTGTCAATGCTGTGGTAGATTTACAAGACTCCAGAATATTGAGATGCCTCAGAAGCAGTCTGAAATTCAGCCACAGCCTCTGGTATAGGCAGGTCATGGCCAATTCCCTGCTTTAATACCACTACAGGACTGATTTTGCTACTTCTGCATAAGGGCTGCTAAAGCAGCTCATGGACACCAGTGAGTCAGCAGTTTGTACATGGTGTGCTGGGTGAATTAAATCTCTTACAGGTCTGGCGGGGCAATTTTCTGTTGAGAGGGAAAATTCAGAGTTTCCTCAGAGGAAAAAAAAACCAGCAGGAGAATGCCACTTCAATCACATCTAGAGACTCCTGACAGAAAAACAGCTGAGTTTGATACAGCTCCTGAGGAGAGATTTGTGTTGAAGTCTGATTGGGATTTAGTACAGTGTTGACAACATGGCCTCTTAAACCATTTATCAGGAGACCTGGATTCTTTTCTTGGTTTTACTATCAGGCTTCAACACTTTTCCCTGTGCTGATGAAGTCACTTCATGGTTTCCTCACATGTAAAATGGCTTTCACTGTCTTTAAACACACAGAAACAGCTAAATTTAAAAGCCAAAGTCTAACCATGAAAGCTTATAACTGAGCAAGACCAGGTCTATTATCAACACTCTGGGCTCCTCAAACACATACAGAGTGGTCATTTTTAATGTGCAGGCAAAGCTCTATATTGAGTATAAGTGGACGGACACTCTGTTCCTGCCCATGGCATTTGGCTGTCCCAGTGTGGGTGGTTGCAGGAGCTGTCCCTGTGTTTGGATCAGCTGTGCAGCATGTTCACCATCCCAAGGGGCTCTGCTATCAGCTGGGTGGATGGACAGTCCATGCCGAGCCATGGCACATAGATGTAGTGCTGTCCTGTGGCTGCTGCTTTTCCTGGGGGGAGAGTAAGAGAGAAAAGAGGGCATCACATTGCCTCTTGTTCTGGTGGGAAATACAGGCACCGTGTGGGAAGCACAGTCCCCCCTATGGAGGAGGAGGGGAAGCATGAAATAGGTTTGCAGATACCAGCTAAAATTATCTGACCTCACCTGGGAAAAGTCCTACAGCTGTGTGGTTCTTGGCATTACCAGAATCTGCCTCAACCCCAAACCTTTTCTTTTGAGATTAGCTTTTCCTCCGAGGTCTCAAAAGATATTTCTGGAGGTAAAATATTTGGCTGAAGGGGATAAAAACCCATTTGTCCCTGGAAGCAAAAAGGCTTTTTTCTCCATTCCTCCTCCCTCATGACTTTTTTTCTTTAAAATTTAGTCCTGGCTGTAAGCAAAATGGTAGTTTCTTGTGACAGCTGCAGGGATGAAAATCTCCTGACTAAAGTTACATGGATTTGCACTTGTCAAAACCACAAAAAACACTCTGATAAAACTCTGGGAGATGCTCCCTCTTACCCTCTCTAGATGGACTTTTTCTATGTATTGGTCTTACTCTCATTGTTCCTGAAGTAATTTACCGAGACCAACTGACATCAACAGGATCCCAAGGAGCCAATCTTGTATTTCTTTTAAAATTATCTTACAAGTTTCCAGTGAACTGAATAATTTTCTACATTTAAGAATTTTTAAGAAGAGGTTGTGTTACAGATATGTAGATTTATTCCTAAGGGGAAAGAGAAACCTTATAATCCTCTGCTTAATCTAATGTTGAAGAAAACATTTTACCACTAATACATTTTTGTTCTGATATTCATTGAACTGAAGAGCATCTTACATAACAAACAGAGTGTATTAAGAAATGTCAGATAAAATTGACTCCTTTCCAGATTGTTTTTAAAATCCCTTCATCATTCATTCCAAACAAGAATGAAAATATATTTTTTTTAAAAATTAAATTGATTCAATACATCAGTTTATATTAATAATAAATTTTGATACCATCAAAAGATCACTTGTTAAATTGCTTTAAATTATTGTCTTAATTTTATTAAACTATATTTGGAAAGAATATTGTTCTGAACTGAAAATTTAAGCTCCTGAAGAGTCAACCTAACTGAATTACCTGTTCCTTATTGCTGGCAGTCTGTATGATTTCATTCTTTTATGAAATCAAGGGTTTGGCTGCTAAAGGCAAAGGCTGAACTGTACTATACTTTGTGAAGTTCAAGACTTTTAACCTTTCCTTTGCTAATCAAAAATCTGACAGCCTACTACTACCAGCAGAGTGCCATCAAATCGATTGATAGCAATTCATCACGGATTTCAAAGAGCCTTACTTCACTGAATGGAGGTAATTTTGATCAGTTCTCCAGTATTAGTTCAAACATGACATAATTTCCATCACGACTTTGAAGACTGATCATTACCAAAAGCTTTTACAGATGGCAAAAGAACAAGGCAACAGGAAACATGAAAGAGGACAGGCTTATAAAAGAGTATTGATAGTTCGACAACACAGACCATTTAGACAAAATGTTACTATCTCTAATACTTTTAAAACCCAGCTAGACAGTGACTAAGTGAGACCTGTGATTAATAAGCTGACAAAAAACCCAACTCATGGTCATGCTGTGATAAGAAGAGCTGATACTGAAAATAGGCAGGGAGAGCAGAGGAAAGGCTTGAAAGGAATATTTACTACAGAGTATTAAAGAGAGGCTATAGCTTATAGTGAGCAATGTGTTTGGCTTCTGAAAAGCAATGTGGTACCCATCCAGACATTTTTTCTGGGCTAACAGCCAGGTAATCATCTAGTTCAGAGAAAGGCATAACTGCAATCAGTGTCTGGAAGCAAGATGAATTACAGAGAACCTTTTTGAACTGGGAGAAAGTGAAAACTTACAAGAGCTTTCCAGTTTGGCTGCTTACAAGGGAGAAAGCTTGAGATAACTTTCGTGTTGTTAGATGGGAGAGTGGTGGGTATGATCATGATCCTGGATGAAGCACAGGGAGAGTGCACAGTGAGGAGATGGTGTTGGAGAGGGCAGACTGGCTAAGCCCTTCTGGTGAAGAGGACAAAATGAGGGAAGAGTGGGGAGCTTTCATTTAGGTTTTTTCCTGAGAGAGGATTTTGAATTTGCTGAAAGGGCGTTACAAAAGGAAATTCTTAACTGGGTGATTTGGATTCCTGGGACACATTAAGAACAAGGAAAGATAATCTTCCTGTATTGCCCACTCTCACTGCTTAAAGTGTGATTTATTTGTCCCTTTAAGTTAAATTCTCTGAAACAAATGGGTTTCCAAGAAGAGTTTTAATTCCAGTTACATATTTCTTTCTGAAGAAAAAGCATCCAGCTACCTTTACGTTCCAGAAAGTATACTTCAGGTCTCCATTTTGGTCCTCTCATCTCTAAATAACAGATAATTCTCACAAAGTGAGGCATCTGTGCTCTTCTCCTTAAGGAAGACTTTATGCTTTGGTTATTGCTATCTTCTTTTGTGAATTTAGAGAGATATGAGGAAAAGGCAATAGGAATATTATTTTGTCTACAGACAGGCATGAGCTAACTGGATTAGTTGTGGCAAAATGGTATGCACAGGTGCAACAAGAATATTGGAAGAGGGATGTCTGACCATGCTGGCATTCCATAAAATATAAAAAAATATAAATAAAGAATATGTAAAAGTCTATAGCACTTTTTTCTTAAAAAGTACACAAAAATGAAAATGATTTAAGATATTGGTTAAAATCAATGCTATATTTTGATAACATCAAAGTATTACTTGTTAATTTGCTTTCTATTGACACGTTTCTATAGGGAAGTTGTCATGCCAGGCTGTGAATTACCTTTGAAATAGGTAATTTAGGTAATAGGTTATTTCTCCCAGAGCCAGAGGGTTCAGCTCTCATTAGATTCAGCTTCTAATCCTCATGGAAGTTAAAATTAATTTTGGGCAGTTTGCTGTTTTCAGTTTTGAGACATTATTTTCAATGAAATCTCTGTGTTCTCTGCATGAGTATGAGAAGACAATTTTCTTCAGTGTTTATATTTCTGAAAATTCTTGGTAAGGAAGTGAGCAGCAGCTTTGTGTTTTCTCCATTTCTTATATCAATCCACCTTTGTAACATGCAGCTGCTCATCTCTGCTCCAAAATGCAAAAGAATGAATGTCTAGCGTTCCCAAATTTAGCTGTGCTGCGTGTGGAACACAGAGGATTTTATATTTGCTAAATGCACTTCCCACTGCATTGTTGGTAGTCCAGCCACTGTGGCTATTGTTGGGCAACTGGCAAAAGCCTCCTTGGGTAGTGACAGATGAGAAGCTTTGTGGTAGGATTAGTTCAGACAATCTATTCAGTGTCCATTTAGTATTCACACTCAGAAAAGTTTTGTTTCACCACGCTGCTGGATGATGGACTGCATCAGGACTTACTGTTAGATTCACCTTTCAGAATGCCTGGTTTGTTGAAGTGTGCAGGAGAAGAACATTTTCACTGTGGAAGCTGCAAGCTGTGCTCTTCTGTTGACTGTGACTTCAAGTTTTCTGCATTTCACTTGAGTCATCTTCTTTGGGAATGTGTTCAGCTGATCTGTGCTGTGGACTTCCTTGAGGGAGGAGAGGAAAACACAAACAGGAGGAGTCCTGAGAAAGCCTCCCAGCTGCCTCCTAAGAGGGACTGATGACCCCTCCCTAAGGTGGCTCAGTACTGATATGTGCATTTGCTGTCTTACCACATAATCCTATACTTGCTATAGAGAGAAGTCCCTTGTCTCCCATTAAACTCTGTTACAGGAATGTTGACCAGGGATTTGAGTCTCCACATTTCTGAGTGTGTAGTTGGCCTATAAAACACTCCCAGCCGTGTCAGTTGTTATTCACCCCCCGCGGCCAAATGGAAACCAGGTGCATTGTTTTGGGAAGTAGAGTGATACCCACACGCCAAGACCCCCAAGAGCATGGTTGCTGAGTTCTTTCCTTTTTTCTGTCCTGCAGAAACCTCCAGGGGAAGCAAACATTCAATAACAGTTGTCTGCTTCCAACAAGGAAAGAAAGATCCTGAGAAATTGTTTCCTGAAGCTATTATCCCTGTTTTCTTGAGCAATGAGATTTGTTCTCCTTGCCAGGCAATTTCTGTCCTAGTCAATTCCATCTCCCATAAACCCATGGGAAGCACTTTGCCAAGGGAGCTCATGACCTTTATTTAAAAAAAAAAAAAATCTACCAAGAAAACAAAAACAAAAACAAAAACAAAAACAAAAACAAAAACCAAAACCAAAAAAAAAAACAAAACCCACAAAAAACCAAAAAAACCACCAAAAAAACCCCCAACAACAACAACAACAAACCACCAAAAAACAAACAAACAAAAAACCCAAAAAAACCCAAACCAAAAACAAACAGGAAAAGTGGATGCTACCAGAGACAGAGATTCAATGTTCACTAGAGCAATGTACTTGTGACAAGTAAAAAGGTTTAGGATGGTCTGTGCAACACCCTGGGAACTCCCCATGGCATGACTGGTCACTGGGAAACATCTGCAGCAGTATGAAGTTTTTCAAGAGATAGAATAAGTTGCTTGACCGGATCAGTATTCATCTCTACTTACCAATAGAGAGCAAAAGAATCTGGTACATAGTCTAAGTTAATTGTCCAGGCTCTCTCATAATATTATCAGACATAATGGTTTCAAGTAAAGCATCAATTTAGTAAAATTCTGCATTCTCACTGATTCATTTTAAGCCACAGTGAATCACAGCTCCTTGACCTCTGACCTCTACTATCGAAGTCATGGAAGGAAAAATTTCACAGTATTTTTTATACCACTTTATAGTTTCTTCGAAGAGAGGCTCTTGAGCTCACATAAAAATATCAAAAGTCTTTATCATGGAAGGAGAACAATGAGTTAATTTTTGTTAAGTAGTGTGAATTTTCTTCCACATTGACCATGATATATGTAGACTTGAACTAATTCAGAGCCTAGTTCTTTAGCTCAGGGAAAAAACCTTCCACATCCAATCTAAATCCACAAGATCTTGTTCAGGCTCAGTTTATGGCTGGTGCAGAGAGGAAATGGCAGTGAAAAATTGTGAGAATTTTAACTATATCTTTTGACACTCACATAGATTATGCTCTCTGGGGGGTGAACAAAAGACAAAATTATGCTTTTCTATTTTGAGCTGCTTTAAAATTGGTATCTTTAGAAGCTTATTAGTAAAGACAACTCCACTTTATGGTATAATTTTGTAGACAACAATTTTTTGTCATGTTGTAGAAGATTTGATGATTAAGAAAGGCAACCATTAAACACGTACAGTAACAATGTTTTCCTTTATTTAAAATATCATCAGAGGTGCTCTACTGCTAAAATGTGGCAATTTAAAATGTGATAATATCATGTAACCCAATACAAACATGAAAACTGCAGCATATTACTTTTTTATATTCTTTAAATGACCTTAGAATTCATTTCACATTGGCGTAAGATTTTATATTGGATTAAAGATATCCAAGAGACACCTGAGCCATCCTTTTGGCATGATATAAGTTTGGAATAGATCTTCCTGGATTGTTTTTTTGTTTGGTTTTTTTCCTTCCTATTCTGATGCAGTATTATAATAAGTGTACTCAGAATATAGCCTTGAGATTTAGAGCTTTCCTGACTAAGCTTTTCAGCTGCTTGATCTCCATATACTTCATTCAGAGGAACCTAGTGGAACAGAGCCTGCATCCTGCTGATAGGTGTTTTTGCAACTTGCTTTAGATGTGCTTTAGCTTTAATTTTCATTCACTTACTCAGATATCTGTGAAAAATCTGTGTTTGCTATTCCTCATTGTATTTTAAACTTTTGTACTTTCCCTCTGCAACTGGAGAATGTTGTAGTATATTTGTCAGCTTTGCTCCCTTCCCCATCCCTCATTTCACACTGCAGGGAACATTTCATTACTTTGTCCTATTACAGTTACATGAAAAAGTTTGACCAGAGCCTATTTCTCACCTTTTATCAGCTTTTCTAATGTTACAACCTACTTTAGAATCACACTGCTCTTCTCTGTTTGAGATAATAACTTTACGGGACTCTACTGGCAGATTTTTTTCTGAAAGCACACCAGATCCTTAGTAGCATGCTTCTCTCTTCTGTTACCACAATTTCATTGATAATGTAGGTTGGAGATGTGATTTCTTCCTATTTACTGTCTTAAAAGCTTGTCTTAAAAGCGTGTTCTACTCCAGAGGGAAAAGAACAGTAATGATGAGTTGACTGAGAAACTGGGGAGAATTTCTAGGGGTCGGTCTAAAGTAAGTCTCAAAAAACTTTCCATTTTTGGAAAGTGAATGATGCCTAATAGTTTTGAGAATTTTACTTTTGACGCGTAAGTAGACATAATTTAAAACTTGCTCCTTAAAAACTTTCATCATATACCCATTAAAAAAAAAAAGCAAGCATCTATATGAAAGTGTTGTGTTTCTGCAGTTTTGATATACCTTCCAGTTTTTAGTCTACAGAGACTTGAGGCCTGATTATAGCTTTACAAGCAGTCTTGAGACCCACCAGCTTAAGTGATTAGAGTTTTTTTCTGCCACTCGAAATTCTAGCACCCGGTTTAAAAGAGGGACTTTCTATTCCTGTGTAGTATTAGAAGTGTTGCCATCCTCTTAAGAAGTCTCAGTATTTAACAAACATTTTTCAGACATGGGATTTCCCATGAGCAGTTTATACAGCCATGTTTTATAAAATTATAATAGTCTTTGAAACTTGTACCTCAGACACTAAGGAAATGTCAATAATTGCTACTGTGCCACCTATGCTGCAATTATGTTCAGGTTTACCCTATCTGTCCTGCTAAACTAATTAAAGCAGATAGAAATATTTTTAACTTAAATTAATTCCGATAATTGATCAAGAATATTAATTTCACAAAGGAAGACAAGATTCCCTTACACAATCACTGTTTTGACCTTGTTCAAGTGAATGGAATGTTTGGTGAGAAAACCCCAGACCACAAAAAAATATTTCCTCCTATGTTTTGGTGCAATAGAATGAGTTGTAGGCCCGCAGGCAAATCCCTCTTCCTGCTGACTTTATCAGGGTCTGCTTGAGAGGGTCTGACAGCAGCAGCAGTCACTCCATTACTTTATCTGGACTTTTGATTAAACCTTCAAGCACATACCTTCAGAGGCATGTAGGAATTTAATAATTTTTAGGCATTTAATTAAAAACATTCAAAGGAGTTTGGATGATTGAGTCCAGATTCTCAAAGGCATTTCTGAATTTTATAAACTTCTAAAGGAATGTATGACTTTATCTATACAGCCTAATAACTTTAAAGGCCAATAACTCATTTATACACAGGCCAATGTTTCCAGGCAAAAGTAATCAAGATCTTCATTAACCCTATTCTACAGCACCTTACTATTCTTCCACTGGAAGGCTAGCGAAGAGAAAAAGGGAAAGGGGTGCTGGGAAATTATGGTACATAGAGTTGTAATGGCACATACATAAAGGGATTGAATTAAGCAAGGAATGAGAAATGTGAGATATAAAGACTTTCGGATATTTGCTTTTTCAAGGCTACCAAAATAATCTTAGATTTTTTCCCCAGTTTTCTGATTTTTCTTAAAGGAAAAAAGGTCAAGCTAATTCTTCTATACTTTGAAAGCAAATTTTCCCTACCCAAACCCTTGGCAAAGTTTTTAAAGATCTACAGAAATAATTATTCAGGAGAATGATAACCGTGTTACCTCTGCATATCAAATGTCATTGCATTTCTTCTGAATGTAACTCATATTTGACTGAAGCAACCCTTTGTAAAGCAGCAGACCTTGATTTGCAGGCATTGGTGGATGGAGAAATTACCCCTTTCTCTTTCCCCATAATAATCACCTTAGCTGTTAGGAAACAGCTGTTGTTACTTCTAAACTGAATTTGTCTCAAGGGTTTTACATATTTGTTATTCTTATGCTTTTCTGTATAGTCTGAAAGAACTCTCCAGTACCTGCTATTTTCTCCCTGTGAAGGTCTTCAGACACTGTAATCAAGTCACCTCTTGGTGCTCTTTTGATAAACTAAATGTGCTCAACTTTTTAAGTTAGTCAAAGAATTTTCTCCATTCTCTTCACTTATTTTTAGAGCTTTTTATGCAACCATTCCAGCTTTCCACAGTCTTTTTTTTTTTTGCAATATGAACAAGACAACAATTCCAAATATCATCAGTGATGTCCATGGAAATAAAATTGTCCTTCTACTATTCTATTTAATTTAATGGAAATTAGTCCATTTTAACAGAGAATTTTGAGTGTTTAGTGAACTTTTGTTTGGTCTTACAGGTGAGATACACTTGAAGATAGTATTTTTTATTTTCTTTTTTTTTTTTTAAGAAGGAAGTTTTTTGTCTGTTAACATGTCTTATATTTGCTTTTTTCTAGCTGTAAGGACTTATATTGGTGTTTGAACAGTGCCTTAAGGGCTATAATGTGACCACATGCCTCCTCTCCTGGAGGGTCTGTTGAGGAGATTAATCTAGTGGGGGACAGAAGCCCATCTCTGACTGATGGGGTTGGTATGTGGGCGAGAAGGATGTATTCTCTCTTCCCTTGCAGATTTTTTTCCGTTTGCATCAAACCACCATTTGGCTTTATTTCCTTGATAAGTCTTAATTAGAATGTTTTAGAAAAAAAAACACTGCTATTTTTAGCATTTCATGTTGGTCATAAAATGAAATTCCTGCCCACATTTTATTTGATATCTAATTTACATATTGGGCACAATTTGACAGCACTGCTCAATTTATTTTTAAAATAATTTTTTATTCTACACATGAAGGTTTTAAAGGCAAAGAGACACATTGTCCTGGGTGTTCATTGACTAAAGTGGTCAAAACTTACAGAATGTGTATTTACCTACGTGTGTTATGTGTGCATGTTCTAGTTTGGACGCACACTCAAAATCTGGGACTGAAGCAGTTTTGAGAAAGAAAATCTCATTAAATCCAATGATAAATTAAAAGCAATGAGCAAACACAAGTATTGAGGAGAAGCCCTTCGGAAAGGAGTGATAGGTGAGTTCCCATGTTAGCAGGCTCTGCATCACCCTTTGTGTCCATCAGAGAGAGGGAAGCAGTTCTCCAGTTCTCCACAGGCTGTCTCCCAAAACTGTCATTGGGCCCGAACAAAGAAGGGTGTCATCTCAAAAAACAGATCCCATTTTTCTGTGTAGGCTGATGTTCCTACCAGCTGAACAAAACAAGGGTTTACTTTTGATGAAATTAAAGAATGCAGAAAAAAATACTGCTATGACAGTTTTCTCCCCACTGTGGTATCCTACTTGAACAATTTTGATCCTTTTTACATTATCAGTCATAGAAGAGAGGACTGCGAAAAGCTGATGATAAGAAAGGAGAAAAAATTGGCAAGGAAGGAACAAGGAAGGTAAATGACTAAAACATGTATCAGCTGGCACTTTAGTGAATTCAAGCAAGACAAATATAAGAAGCAATCTGGCCCAGCAGACATAGCAATTAACTTGTTTTCTTACTGGAAAATGGGATAACAGTATCTTCCACAAACTGAACCCATAAATCTCACAATCCCTGGAAGAAGATAGCTGTAAGAAAAGGAAACAAAAAATATTTTGATCACCTTCAAATTTAATGGTGATTTTTTTCTTGTAGCGGATTTGAGAAAATAGAATTGAAATTTGTCTAATTAGATTAAATGTATACATATACCTGTTTTTCCTGTGGTAAATAGCTCTAGCTGCTAACATATGTGCTGAGAGATTGACTAAAATGTGTTCACTTTTATCCCAAGGGTCTTGCTTGTGGGCATTTCTATCACAGATGAAAAAAGTCATAAAAACCCCCAGCTATGGCAAAGGCTGACTGAAAAACTGTTACCCATCTGAATGGACATTATCATATCTTGTAGTAATAAAGCCTTACTTTTTTTGTTCTGCAGATACACAAAGATGAAGACAGCGACCAACATCTACATCTTCAACCTGGCTATGGCAGATGCCCTTGTTACCACCACCATGCCTTTCCAAAGCACCGAGTACCTGATGAACTCCTGGCCCTTTGGTGACGTGCTGTGTAAAATAGTAATTTCTATCGACTATTATAACATGTTTACCAGCATTTTCACACTCACCATGATGAGTGTTGATCGATACATTGCTGTATGTCACCCTGTGAAAGCTCTGGACTTCCGTACACCTCTCAAAGCAAAGATAATCAACATCTGTATCTGGCTGCTGTCTTCATCTGTTGGTATATCAGCAATAGTTCTTGGAGGCACCAAAGTCAGGGAAGGTGAGTGTGAGCATTCAAAATCCAGTCTTTTTATTTCTCAATAAATTGTAGGTTCAAATATTGATCAAACCTTATTTATTTCTTCTTTAAAAGTACATCTAAATTCCTGACATTTTGAAATATATTGTGGAACATCACAGTACAACATACAAATTATTTAAGCTCAGATGTCTGTGCCAAATAAAAGAACAAAATGCACTTTGGAGCACTTCCTGTGCTGTGATGAGACCACAAAAACTACAAGCAGACAGCAGGGGAAGCACTATGAGGAGTTTAATTATAACGGGCAAATCCAGGATCAGTTTAGGTTGAAATCTGAAATGTGGGCTTAAGGTTCTTTTTTTAGGGTGTTGCGAGAGCGGTTCCAATGAACTCCCAAGAGCAGAAACTAGAATTCTTGGAGTTTATTATGACCAGCCATTTCACAGAACTTAAAGGTATGGTGAAAGAAGGAAAAGTCAGCAGCTGGAGAGGGAAAATTAGGATATATTATATATGATAATATCTGAAGATCGTATTTCAAAAAGGATGGGAATTTATACAGAAACCTGGAATAGCTGAGAATAAGGATTGTCACAGGAAATGGAAATTCTGGCTATGGCAGGGAAACAGCTACAAGGACACAAAGCCAATGTAACTGTATGCAGACCTTGTGCAGGTTTTGCTTGAAATTTCTATTCCATGAAGGACTGTGGATTTAGCCCCTATAGCTCCTTGACTCATTATGGGGTTAATCTGATTTTGAGATGTTCCTTGAGAAGGAAGGGGGACAAGCATTTTCACACTCATGTGCTTCATACCCACAGACATAATTGCAGTGCAGGGGCATCTCAGTGTCTTCAAAAGGCTGGACACTCCTAATGGTGTCCTTGGGTTGGGGTCACCCCATTACTGGATGGCTGCACAAAATACAGGGCATTTATTTGGTAGGAGTCTTGTTTGAGATGTAAACAACCTTTTGAAAAGTTACTCATAATTTCCTGCACTATCAATCTTTTCTATGTAGAATGATTTCACTCCTCTCGAGACAGAGGTTTACCTAAAGACACTGTTTCATCTGGCAGAGACAATAAATGCTGTGTGTTAAACTGTTTGACATAGACCAGTGTGAAAAATCATTTCAGTTACAGCTGCTCAAGGGCTGATAGATTTGGCTGAAGATATATAGATTTTGTTCTTGCAGTTAGTCTTCCGTTATATAGGTGGAAGAAAAGTCCTCTGGAAGCTCTTCTTTCAGTGGTTTGGGATATCGCATGTCCTGGTCTGCAGTACTGTAACTCTTCTCCCCAGTAAAATTTTGACAGGCTCTATAAGACAAGGTCCAGCTGGGTAAATATTAACCTCAGGCATAATTGGGAAGAATGTCTTGCTGCATAAGAGATCTTGAAGGCCATGGGACGTTGGCTCAGACAGATGTTTTGTTGGAGCATGCTCAACTAAGGGAACATTCCTGTCACTCAATGTCAGCAGCATGTTTAGATCAAGAGAGTCCTCTGAGGCCAGCAATGTTTAAATGTCTTTTCCATGCTATGTAGAAGGCAGCCCTCCTTTTTATTTTGTGAAACAGAGGCTGGTGATACAGAGTGCAGCTGGGCTAAATGAGGTTGGAAATATTGGCAGCTGCTTGTCAGCTGCCACTGTTCCTCCCTGCTTGTCTGATCTGAGGTCTCCCTTGGGCGTTTAGTGTCAATTACCTTGTCTGGTGTGCCCATGAATTGCGCTGATAAATGCTGAAGTGGAAAGGTGAGGACCCTGCCTGTGCCTGACAGCTGGAGCTCAGGCCTGAACCTTTATATTATGTTGGTTAAAACAGTTGTTGTTTATATACTTCAGGGCCTCTGTTGGATTCACATTTAAGCAACAACTGCACAGCAAATGGAAAGTGATTATACTTGAGGTTCCCTCACTGTGCTCAGTTAATCCATTTCGTTATCACAGCTCAGAATTGTTCCCAGGTGTGTCCTTTTAGATACATTTTTCCTGCAGAATAAATTTTGCATCTGTGTAAATTTTCCTGCTCTGGCCTTAATGGAGCTTTTCTTGCTGAAGAATCATTCAGCTATCAAAAAATAAAGGTATAAAATTAACTATTCATATTGCCAGTAACGGTATGAAGGCTATGAAAATGACACAATCAATATTATATACCTAATATGTATGTTTCCTAGGTCATGATTAAGATTAATCCTAAATGGTAGTTTATCAAGCACATTATAAAATATATTTACACCAAATATCATATATAATTCAGTGTTTTTCCTTAAATACATCAATGTATTTGGAATATTTGGCTTTCAAAGTGGAAAATGTCAGTATGAAATCTGAAGTTTATGACACTGTTCGTAGTTCTGCAACTTTTCAAGCTGTAAAAATGAAATATAAATAGGATTTTATTATGTTTCATTTCCAAAGTTCCAGAAAATTAATATGGTTTTGTGCATTATGACGACAATTTCTATTGACCATTTCCTACTTGTAACTGGGAAAATGTAATGGATTCCATAAAGTACTTTGCTATGGCATTACATATATCAAGTGCAATACATGAATATTAATGAATTTAGAAAAAGATTTTCCATAGAAAGTAAACTGCAATGAGATGCAAGATAATAATTGTTTGTACTTGATAATTTGGAATTCTGAAATAACATTGTCAACCACAAATTATAGCAAAATATAGTGAGGATGACCTAATAATTTTGATCAATATGTGAAATTACATCAGTAGATTTGAAGAGGCCATTTCTTCTGGGACTGTGTTTCAGTGAGTAGCTGGATGTGGTCTGGAGCAGCTGTCTCTGATCCCACTTTATTTTCACTCCACACATCTGGAGGCAGCTTTACTAAGTTAGAAAATACAGCTGCATCCTGATTTTGTGTCTGCTGCTAAGCCATGATCTACGACAAATAACAATAATAATTGACAGGGAAGCTTCTTCGAAGATGATTGTTGGCATTTCTAGAATGAAATTAAGTAAAAGCAACTCTGCTTATGAAAACCTACATAACAAAGGATGCAGATAACTTCACCGATTGTCAAGTCAGACTTGTGCAGTCTTATGAGTATTCTACATCAGCTTTGAAAAATATGTATTTTTCATTTTCAGCTTGCAGAATCATACATATTATTTAAGATAAGACCTCAAAATATTTAGCTTTTTTAGCTGCAAATATTTTCTATTGAAATGTTTCCATATTCAATATTGTCCAGTAACACCTTTCTGATATCTAACCCATGGAAATGGGTGTATGGCACATTAATGGTAACTTCCTCCCCTAATTGTTTTTCAAAACAAATTCTCTGCATTACCTTTTTGATTTGGGAAGCATTTTTATAGCAGAGAAATATGGCCTTTTTTTTTTTTTTTCTGATAAGTCCTGATGGAAACAGATATGACAAAGTGATGTGCAGGAGTATACTGAATCATTCCACTCTTAGATCTGAATCGATGGAAAACAATACATAATAATTTGTAGAGGAATGACAAACTCAGTAGGGAAAATGATAAAAAATCCAAGGAAGTTTACAGGATAAAATCTAAGGTACAATTCAGAGTGAAAAATCTCTGTCTTACCCTGACTTGTCTTCAGTAGAGTTGAACTACTGACAACAGTTGTAAATTTACCTCTTCTCTTGCCTTTTCATTTATCTTACGACTTATTTTTCCATATGTTTTATAGGCTGGAAGGCTACAATGAGGTCAGCAAATGAAACCTCAAATATTTCATTCCTTAGCTGCCTCCTGTCAGATGAAATATTTCTGTTGCATACATTCAAGTGACAGCCTGTGGCTCTGAATCCTGGCATGGGCAATGGGAAAGGGAGTGGGCTGATCTCTGTGGCCCAGATCCTGAAGTCTCTGCGCAGGCTGCATTTTCAATGGCATGATTTGCAAAAAGAATAGCTTCCATTTGACTCCACGCACACATGTATTTAATTTGCTTCTATTTAACACAAAAAAAGATGTTTCCAGGAGTTTTTCTGATGTAAGCATTTCCGATTTAGGCGTTTGTGTGTACTCTATTTGTGCTGTAGAAGGCACATGGGAAAAGATTATTACACAGTTACCATATATTGGCAAAATTTTCTTACTATCAAAGCCTCCTTCAGCTTCTACCATTCATGTTATCAAAAATCTTTCTCCACCCACAGACAAAAAACATATGCAGTTTGATAATAATGATGAGATTTCTACTTCGCTGAACACAGTACTCAGTCTGGTTTTAAATCTCAGTGAGATTCAAATAGAAACAACTTCACAGATATTGTTTTTGTGCTCTGCTTTTTTAGATCCTCCCATGGGAAAGAAGTTTCATACAATATTTTGCATTTAAAAAAGCTCAAAACTCAGTAATTTCTAGAGACAGCTGCATAAAACCAGTTTCAATGGAAACTGAAAGCTTCCTTGGAGTCATTTAATGATAACTACATTTATTAATATCACAACACATGCTAATCACTTTTCCTAGGTTATGCTACGATAATGACATTGTTTAGAATATCTAATAACAAAGTGATTTTCTTCTTGCTTCCTTCATTTTTAGATACTGCTAGCACTGAATGCTCCTTGCAGTTTCCAGACAGAGACTATGTGTGGTGGGACATCTTCATGAAAATCTGTGTCTTTGTCTTTGCGTTTGTTATTCCAGTTCTCATTATAATTGTTTGCTATACTCTGATGATCCTGCGCCTCAAAAGCGTACGGCTTCTCTCCGGGTCTCGAGAAAAAGACCGAAACCTGCGTCGCATCACCAGGCTGGTTCTTGTGGTTGTGGCAGTTTTCATTATCTGCTGGACTCCAATTCACATCTTCGTGCTGGTTGAGGCCTTAGGGGATGTGTCCCACAGTACTGCTGCCATATCCAGCTACTACTTCTGCATTGCTTTGGGTTACACTAACAGCAGCCTCAACCCAATCCTTTACGCGTTCTTGGATGAAAACTTTAAGAGGTGCTTCAAGGACTTCTGCTTCCCCTTCAAGATGAGGATGGACAGGCAGACCACCAGCAGAGTCAGAAACACTGTGCAAGACCCAGCTTACATGAGGGAAGCAGGTGGGGTAAACAAACCTGTATGACTAGTCGTGGAAATGTCATCTTACTGTCCTCAGGAGAGGGAGGAGTCCAATGACCTGGGACTGACGCAGATTACCACTGCAGTTTGAAATTGACTCACCCAGACAGACGTTTCTGGAATATTTCAGAAATCCCAGCAATTTGAACTAAAGCAAGTTTATTATTGATAAGCAAGAACCTCCTGAAAATAAGCTCAAATGAAAAGAACCTGGATGATGGTCAGGTTTTGGCACCATATCTGTTGTACTTGAGTCAGCACTAAAACACACTTTTGCAGAGCGAAGAGATAGCATTGCCCCAGATGATTCTGGATAAGAATAATTCTGGTCCTTCTCTTTACAATATGTAACATTATAATAAGCAACATTTGGTCATGAAACTGAGCTATGCCAGAAGCTTCTGCCCCAAGAGTGATTGCTCCTAAAGTACAGAGTTTGACAACTTGATCCTCTTTAACAGTGAGGAGTGTTAGGTTTCTAATGAACAATGCCAGAGCTATAATCAATATCGTCCTCAATTACTATATCTGTAACACTTGTTTGTGCTGTGAAAAACCAATTTAAGCATGATCTACCTACACACCAAAGTGATTTTATTGTGTCTGTGTATGGTAAAGCCTTTTGGCATTCAAAAATATTGGAATTTAAGGATAAATGTTATCACATGTTTAATCACCTGTATGTAATCTTTTGTATGTGTGATTTTCCAAGGTGGTTGTTTCTTTACTGAGTCTGAATAATATAATATGCATTTTCAGAGTGTATATTGAACAAGAGGCTAGAAAACTTCAAATGCTTCACTAATTACAAAATTGATGAAAAGCTGTGTTACATTCATTACATGGAGGAAACGCTCTCATGTGTAACTTGTTTTCCTGGATAATATGTAAGCGGACTGAAATAAATATTTGACAAATTAGAAACAAGTGAAGTAGTACATGAACTAGCTGGATTGATAGAAAGGAAATTAAATATTACTGGATACTTTAATGGCATTTGATGGAAAAATTTCCTGGTTTATCGATTCTGATATATTTTCTTTGATACAGTCCTATGAATTCAGTAATTTTCTCTGTTTTCCTGTGAAGGTAGAGGTGTTCAAGGCACAGCTAAAGAAGTTACTAGCTTGTTGAAGGTGAGTTTATGGTAAGACTGAACCTAACTTCCAATCTGTAGACTTTTGTCTTCCTGATGTTATACGTTACGACTCCCACTACTGCTGTTGCTGAAATTTGGAGGAATGCTTTCATTATCTTCACCCTGAACAGATACACCATATATCTTCTTGTTAATTTTGTTCTTTATACAAAAGAAAGAATAAGGTGGATGCCTTCATTTCATGGCAAATTTTCTCAGAAACACAATCTGATTTGGTTCTATCAGACCAAAAATGCTGCATGCACAGCAGTATAAATAATGAGTTTTTTCTTGGACTAGCTGGCAGTCTAGTTCCTGTGGAAGTGCTATAGAAATTCAGCCTTCTGTAGGACTTCCATACACTTTTTTGTTAATACAGTCTTGGATGTCAAGTATTTTTGATATCGAGTTGATAAGTGCTGTTGTTGTTGTTGAAATATTCAAGATAACTCTTTCTGGACTTTGTCTGGAAAATCTAGCACTTTTTGATTGTTTCAACCTGAAGAATAAAATGACCTCAGGATGCTTGCTTTTCCTGGGGAAATGACTGATGCTCATACAACTGCTGAGTGAGTCTCACCTATTCTGTCATTCATTCATTTTTTTTAACATGGATCCACCTTTCTAAATTAAGTTCTGACCTTTAAATGACCACAAAAAGAGAATGTTTAAGGTAAAAGTTGAAAATCCAAGGTATTTATCAAGTTAGGAGCAAGGGAAATGGGAAAGAACTAGAATCTAATGAACTATTTTCATTCAAAATAACCTATGTTCTTGTTCATGACTTACCATTTGCATATGTATGTCTGTGCTTGAATAGAGTTTTTGTTCTACACATTATGTGCAATTTAATTTGCAAAAAAAAGGCTTCTAATAATATTTTTTGAGGTTTTTGTTTTTAAGGAGATCATAATTTCTATCACAGTGGGAGGAAAGTATAACTTCCTAACAATTAAACTTGCAAAATGTTATAAGAATGTGTCCTAAAGGTTTATTTCTATCATGGAACATTAACAACCAAAATAGTCTGAATGCAGTAGAAAGGTGCCTCAGAAGTTTTCTTGTCAAACTGAACAGCTTCACTGAACAACAGCAGAAAACTGGCCAAGATATCTTTAACACACGAGAAAATACATTAAAAATGATACTACGGTTTTGTTCACGGAATCTGCCTCTAGATGATTAAATTTCCATTGCCAAGCACTTCACTTTTATTCTAACTCCAGGCCAAAGACTCACCTTCTCTCTCGTGCTGGATGCAGGAGGCAGCAAGTGGTGAAGGCAGGGTAGGAGCTGCCTGGCCCAGGAGAAGGTCTGGGTGGGGAATGGGGCAGCAGGGACAGGCTGTGCTGTCCCACAGGCCCTGCAGGAAACCAACATGGGGCAGACACCTGCAGACAGCCTGGGAATTAGTTGTACTTGCTGCAACCACTCTTACCTCCCTTTCTTTTTGGAGGTTTCAAAAACTCAATATTGCAAAAGCATGGTCATGGACCTGCTTGTGGGGCTAAATTCCAATCAATTAACTAGTGTGGCTATGTCACTTTCTGTGTTTTCTGCTTCTTTTAACTGAGGAATCTTTTATTTGGAAAAGATACTTGGTGTTCTGGTTCAGGACAGACCAACAGAGGGCAGAGAAATGATGCTCAGGTGCTGAGAAACCCCAAGTTTAGTTAATAAGCAATATCTCAACATGACAAGCAATTCAGAGAAAAATTGAAAATGAAATTTTTGTCCTGTGAAAGACAAAGGGAAAACACATAAATTTGAGCCAGAATTCCTCTTTATTCTGGTAAGTTAATGTAGTCTTTGCAGAGAAGACACGGAGATGGTGCTGGGATTTTTTTTTTTCTTAATTGCTTATCAATTCTTAATCAAAAATAATCATTGTAATATGTAATGTACAATCATGGTTGTTTTCTTCCCATTGAAGATTTTTCTTCAGAAAAAATGTGGATTCAACAAAATTGATTGAGTTTCTGATAACTTATGTGATCTAAAAAGTCAAATAAAAAAATTAGTCGTGCCTGGATAATTCTTAACTGTATCTTACAGGTGTTGAATGCAATATAGTCAGTACATCTTTTCAATGCCAGAGTGATAGACTGAAAGATATTTCAACTGACTGAACCAAAGTAATTTGGCTTGGGTTTTACTTTTTGTTGGATTGCATGTGGCTTGGGAACTATTGCTGTATGAAGCCCTGACATGCAAGGTAGAATGATCTCAGACTGCAGATTTCGATCACACAAAGTTAAAAGTGTTTTGACGTCCAGTTGTGTGGCTAATGCAAGAGAGTGTGCAAACAGAGCTGCTTGCTGGAGGGAAGAAGCTGGGAGGAGGAGATGCTTCTCCTGCTGCATTGGGTAAAACCTATCACACACTATGTGCAAGGACTGCTCAGCTTTAGGTTATACCATTATGGCTTAACCCCAGCTGGCAACAAAGAACAAGAGAATTGTTTTCTCACTCACTACACATTCTCGCCTCTCCAAAAAACTTGTGGGTTGGGGTAAAAACAGTTTAATAATGGAAACAAAGTAAAATATAATAATATTTATACTAATGCTAATATTACTAGCAATAAAAAGGAGACAGAAAAATAAAACCCAAGACAGAGACCTGATGCCCAGTACAATCACTCACCACCCACTGGCCAATGCCCAGCCCATCCCACACAGTTCCTGGCTTTTCTTGGCCAACTCCTCACAGTTTATACACTGCACATGAAATCCTGTGGCATTGAATATTTCTTTTGGCAAGATTGGGTCAGCTGTTCTGGCTGTGCTCACTCCTGTCATCTTGTGTACTTGCCTGCAGGCAGAGCATGGGAAACTGGAAAATCCTTGACCCAGGATGAGCCCTGCATAGCTACAACTAAAACATCAAAATATGCTATCAACACATTCTCTTACTAAATCCAAAACACAGCACTCTACCTGCTGCTTGGAAGAAAATTAACAATAACCCAGCTGAAATCAGGACAGCCGTTTCTGGACGTTTCCAGCCTGTTTAGTCTGATTTCCAATGTCCAATATTGAGTTTTGGTTGGCATGAAATAAAATTTCTCTTATTCAATTTCCAATTCTGGTAATACCAATGGCAACATCTCAGATGGGTTTAGGGATCTACAGAAGGGAAATACCCATCTCCTTCATAAGTGGACAAGCCCTGGGGCCGACTGATGGCTGTAGGAATCTAGGTTGCTACTTCCCTAAGGAAGTATTCCTGTGAGGAATATCAAAATACTTACAGCTTTGTAATTTTTTTGTGTGAAGTTGCAGTAAATCCTGTAGTAAACCTCCTGGAGGTGTTGTTGTATATTTGCAATTTAATGGTGTGAAGACTTGATAGTGGGTACACAGCATGAGAAAATTTTATTGACAGTGACATCACTTGTTTAGGAAAAGTGTATAGAAGCTAGGAGACATAAAAACGAGAGGTTGTGAGCATATATGTACCTATGTATGGGTGTACAAGACTTTTTTTGCTCTTTATTTATAAATACAGATTACAATTTCTCTTCAAATTAGCTGAAATGTGTTCTAAAAGCTTTGAAAACACAATTTAGAGGGCCTCAATGTATGGAGATAAAGTAGACAACACTAGTAATGAAGTACAAAACATTCGGCAGAGTGGGAGAAGAGTGGAAGGTAAAAGGAGAGTTTGTAAACTACTTTGAGATACTACAGACTTTCTTGATAGGGGCCATCATGCCCTGGAAGAAAACTACTTATTACTGCAGATGCATTTCCTCCCAAACTGTCTCTCATTAAAGTAAATACTTAACTGTCTGTCTCCAAAACAGCCACTATCATTTTTAAAATACTTTCCTGTACAAGAAGCTTTTCAGAAAGCAACACCAGGAAGCAGTTATGAAGGCGGTCTAATGATAGACCTGCAACTAAATCTTGCTCTTCAGTAAATGCTTAGTATTGGCAAAAAAACTCCTGTTGACTATATTTATCTTTTATTTCCAGATATCTGAAACATATCTTTCAAAGTCTTCATCTGTTGGACAGATCTGATTGATCAGTGAAAACACCCTTGTACAGTGAAGTTGTAATGTACTTGGCAAAACCACTGCTAGCTAGCCCTGGGAATGCATTTTAGGGTTATGTACCTCCTTCTATTTTCCCTGAAGAAGAACTTTTTATGGCCAAAATTGCCCTAATTGAAAAATGCCTTTATTCAACTGAAAACTAGCATTAATATGGCTATTATTTGTAGCAGGTAACAGGGTATTTTGTGCTCTCAGAGCACTTTTTTCCTTGGTTTGAGATTTCTTATCTTTGTTTTGTGTCATAGTGCAAGAAGTGTCTGGAGGGGACAGCTCCTGCATAGAAATTAGGCTTACCTAGTGTATCCTTCCCCCTCTTCTTTCAATTCCCACTTGAGTTCCAGTCTTCTTTTTTGGTGGGGGAAAAAAAAAGTCATAAAAATTATGTAGGTATAAAACTGTTATCTGTAAATCCATATTACATTTGTTCTTTTGTTTTTCTTCCATTTTATTAACCCCTGTATGTACCTAAATGTCCTGGGTTGTAGTGTGGGATGTACACAAAGTATTTATTCTATCACCATCTTCACGACCTGTTGAAATCAAGTGGGGCAGTGCTCTAGTGTAGGGCTGTCTTCTGCTAATGGCCCATCAACGCCTTGCCCATGACTCACAGGTAGCTCCCTCCAGGAGTTATCTCTGTTTAATGGGCCATCAAGGACCCACTTCACAACTCATCATCCCACTGGGAGATGCTCTGCCCAGGGGGAGGAGCCAAGCATTCTCACCTGGATATAAGCTGGGATTTGGGGCAGTGCAAGCAGCTCTTACCTACTGGATTCCCAGAGGAGCAGAGCTACCAGACCTTTCTACAGGATCACTGCTTCAGGAAGAGCACCTCATCTGGACTGCTCCCACCATCCTGCTCAGGTTGTATTCTGACTCTGTCAGTGGTCCTTTGTGTGATTTCATTTATTTTGTTTTATTTTTACCTTTTTACCTTTCTTCTTATTAAATTGTATCTCTGACTTGGAGCCTCTCATTCGTTTTGCTTCCAAACCACAACACTAAAATTCAGAGATTACCTTCATCTATATGAATCACATTAAAATATGGTGGTTTTGCCTTATGGGAGCTGTCAGGGGTCACAATTCTGCCCCATTTGTAAGCATGCACATGCAGTGCTCCTTTCTATCGAGTTTCTCTTTTCTTGTCTGACAGGGCAAAGTGACATTTAGCCACTCTACTGCACTTTGTAGCTGGTTCTCAGTTGTGTTTGTGCATTTTAAAAGTGCTTTGCTGCTAATAGTCCCATAACCCAGACATACATACAAACTGATTCCTCAGAGTGGGAGCCATAAAAGTGAGAAGTAATTATAATAATAATAATAATAGGATCACTTAGAATGCTATGAAAATAATATTTTTCTTCACAAAATAAGGCTTTTGTGTAATTTCATTCACTTAATGAAAACAAAAGCATGTAATGTCTCTGGCATCAGTGGGAGAACAGAAGCCTTCTCATCCCAGAAGAACACTTCAGTTACGGCCATGAGCTTTATTTGGTTTTATACAGTGAAAAACAAAAGCTTTTCCATTTAAAACTGCTATTTCCATATTCAACAAACCTTCTGCAACACAGAGGATTTTCCATGTGCATTTTCACAGTGCTTTCAGGTGAGCAATAGATATAAATTTGAACCTTAATTGATAGGACTCAGATCAGGATTCAAGTATAGTGTATGTGTACTGTGGCCCCAAGTTAAGGCTTTTACTACAATGCTGTTTTCATCTACCTGAACATCAAATGGTAGCAGCTGCAACTGCACTTGATGTTCAAGCCCAAGAAGCTTGTGGGAGAGGTTTCCAGACCACAACTCTCAGGCAAAAGGATGAGCTAAGCAAGGAGTTGTTTGGGTTTGGCACAAGCTTGGCATAAGAAAACCCAATAAATTGGGATGTGTATAGGCCCATAGGTTTCTGTATGGAAACAGAAACCTTTCTCTCCACAGGCTTTGTACTACGAGTAATTGCTCTATGTGTGACAGAAACCACATTTCTGATTTCACTCTGGTAGACGAATTTTAAACAGAGAAAAAATACAGTTGTCACATAGACCTAAGGAAAACCCTGTGGAGATCACAGTTTCAACTCAAATCCCATTAGGATCAGATAAGTAATACAGAGCTCTTTTTATGAACTCACCTGCTTAACTCTTCTTACCAGTCCTGGACAGAAGCAAACAAATTTGGAATCCTACATACTATACTTATGTAATATACCAGAGAAGGTTCCCTCATACAACCCCTGTACAACAGTTACAATTTTTTTATTTGTTTCTTAATTTGTATAGGAAAAGGTAGAAAGGTTTTATAGAGTGATATTTCTTGTTTAAGTGGCTTAAAAATATTGGACAAGCATTATGTTGTTCTTAGCAAGTATTTCTCATTATTTTACTCTGATTTAATTTGCAATATAAATAATTCCCCCAAGTCAAGTCTGTTTTGCCCCTGCCAATAACTGGTGAGTGATCTTTCTCTGTCTCTATCTTGACCCACAAGCCTTTTGTAATATTTTATCTGCCCCACTCAGTGGAGGAGGAGAATGATAGAGCAGCTTTGGCAGGCACCAGGGGTCCTGCTGGGGTCAACTCACCACAAGAGACTTGGCTGTTTGCTCTTATTTGGGAGCATATGCCATGCCAGAAGATGCTATAGGACAGTTTGGAACAGGCTTTGCATCTCTCTTCTGTTGATGTATATCCACTATTTGCTAGACCTTTTTCTTTTTAGAAAAAACCACAAAATATGTTTTACTGTAGCTTTACCACCTACTTCTATTGCTATTAAAGGCTTGAAAAAAACTCAGGCAGGGCCTAGAGAGTAATTTTTTTTAAAGCAATTGTTTGGGGAAGGAGGTCTTCATGAGATGAGCATTGTGGAATGAATTTCCTCTCCCCTACAAACAGAAACAGGGGTCAAAATCTGTCAGAGAAAAAATATTTATGCATTATTATGATATTAGCAGCTTTTTATGAATTAGTGAACTGTCTTGTGTCTTGATTTGATATGAACATTTCACACATCCTGGGTGTTTCAGCCTTGCAAGAACCCTGAGTCATTGCTTTAACAAATAGAGGAAAGGAATGGAAATTTGCTACTTAGCAGAGAAGGAGTAAGGAGCTGGGGAAAGTTGCCTTGTTTATTAATAGAGCTGGTCTGAATATGGATTTCCTTTCAGAAAAGCATTATGATGCAGGGAGTGGGAAAAAAAGAGGATAGGAAAATGCCGGTTTTTTCTTATTTTTTGGAAGGAAATGGCATCTTGCTGGTGGCCTGACATACTGGCACCCAGCCTCTGAGATGAGTAATCCATTCTTGATGTGCCTTTGGAAACCTCAATATTATCTGTCTCTTAGAAGATATATCTGAAAACCATTCAATCTAGCCTCTGAGGAATCACAGTATTATTTGCACGGACAGAGAAGAGCACATATATTAGCAGGGTGAGATAACCAGTCTTTTCCCTGTTGGTGTTTTCCACAAATAGAACTCAAACTGCAAACTGAATGTACTACTTGGGAAATGTCTGCTTTATGGTGTTAGTCTGGCATGAAGTTGACAGATGGCTTCTTCCTATCCTTCTGGCTGCACTCGCAGCCCAGAAAACCAACTGTATCCAGGTCTGTATCTGAGGGAGAGAGGTCAGCAGGTTGAGGGAGGTGATTCTTCCCCTCTGGAGAGTGATTTTAACCCCTCTTCCCCACCTGGAGTGCTCCATCCCTCTCAGGAGTCACCAACTCAAAAAGGATGTGGATCTGTTGGAGCCACTCCAGAGGAGATCAGAGGGCTGGAGAACCTGAAAGAGTTGGGGCTGCTCAGCCTGGGGAAAAGAAGGCTCTGGGGCAGGCTTCCAGTACCTAAAGTGAGCCTACAGAAAGCTGAGGAGGGATGTTTTAGAAGGACATGGGGAATAGCTACTGAAAGAGAGTTTATAGGTTTATATTAGGTATTGGGAAGAAGTTCTCTGTGGATGCCCCATCCCTGAGCATGTTCAAGGCCAGGCTGGATGAAGAGCCCAGTCTAGTGGAAGGTGCCCGTGCCCATGGTAGAAGGGTCGGATCTAGATGATCTTCCAACCCAAACCATTTTAAGTTTCTGTGTTTCTATGGCATTGAAAAAAGATTCATATGGGAATAAAAAGGAATTTTTCCTTAAGTGATCTTAGATTCCTTTAATCTGGATTGTCATAAACCTTGCATATATTCCTAACATGTCCCATGCTCTCAGTGTGAAGGCTCTTTATATCTGTTTTCCTCAGTACATGTTCTTGCTAGTTATCAATTCTAAAAAACTATTATCTGATGTCATGTTTCAAAATGCACCTGGTGTTGAAAGTCAGTGAGAAATTAGGAGGTTAAATGCTGTTTGATGTATGATGGGTTCATAAGTGTGGTGATTTTCCATCTGCAGAGTCATTGCCTCTGTGGTAGAAAGACATTGATTTTGCCAGAGCAACACTCCAATTTGACATGGAGAATACTACAAACTTTCATGGTTTTTCATGAACTCTTTTCCAGTTCAACATTCTTCATCATCCTCAGTGGAGACAAATACAGTCGTGTAGCAAGTGTAAGGTGAATTTCCTTTTAGATATGCAAAAAAATGGCAAGTAAAAAAGGGCTTTGACTGAGAGCTATGTCCAGAATTTCCCAACTTAATAAACAAGTTAAACTGGATGCATTAGACCTTCCTTCAAATTCCCTCAGCACTTTGCTCAGCTAACCTCTTCCCTTCCTCCTCTCCCAAGCAGATACATGTTTCTGTTTGTTTCCACTCTACACAGATGAGCTGTATGCAGTGAAACCAAGCCTTCCATTAAGCATGTACCTAAATGCTACACTTGTTTTTCACGTCTGATAAATGTTCTCTTTCTGATTTTCAATTTTCTGGTTGACAGCTTGCCAGAAACTTTCTTCACTGAAAACTAGCTTATTGCTAATGTTGACAGCTGACAGAGAAAGTTCCTGCCTATGTTTTTTTATTTTTGTAAACAGCAAACAGAGCTCACCATATCCCAGTAATTAGCATACAATAATGCCCCAGGATGGTAGGATGTGAGAATTGTACTCATGACTGGTAAGTATTGTTTTCTTAAAACTGAAATTCTTTTTCAAGGCTTTTCTCCAATAGAACTTTTCCAGGGGAGGTTTCTTAAGGTGAATTTTTTAGTGAAAACAAACACAGCAACCTATAGAAGGGGTGCAGTTTAGATGCTTACCAGAGATGAGTAAGAGGAGGAGAAGGGAGAATTTAGTATGGCTGAAAAGGGGTGTTCATGGATGGTAATGTGGATCTCCCATGTCTTAGAGAGTGGCTTCAGCTCTGGTTGAAACAAAACATTTTGGAACTCACTTTTGAGTCGTACAGACCTCGCTTCTGGATAGATGTGAGACCCAGAAATGGCTCCTGCCATGGTAGAGATGATCTGCATGGAGGGCTTGAGGAAACATATGTTATTGCAAGAGGCTGTGAAGGCAGGACTTAGGGTTACCTGCTTAGCTGGGTTCCTCAGAACGTGAACCCTGCCCAGGCAGTGTCAGACCTGCTGTGTTACACCCAATACCAAGGCCATGAAGGGTTTGAAGCAGGACAGAGGCCATGACAGCACTGCGAAAAAGTGGGCTACAGCTCTGCTGGAAAAGGAACTCAAGTAGGGAACCAGCTGGATGAATATCTCTCCAAGCACGGGGGGCTTTTCAGGTTGGTGTTTGAAGGTTTGTCTGTACCTCTCTGAACATTTTCAAGTGGTCTCAGTTTTGTTGCTACAAATTGAGTTATTGTGTTTCAGGCAGCCTGAGCAGCTGCTTTCAGCTGAAAAGAGCTATCCTCTTTTTACAGTTCTTTATTTCCTTACCCTCTGCTTTGTTAATAAGAGTTCATGTAGGCAATATTTTGATTGATCTGTGGCTTGGTGTAAGAATTCATGTTCCCACACATTATATACCAAAGTTCAGGGTGTTTGGCATAAGTGAACGTGCAGATGCTAGCTGTGTTCCGCACCATATTGTTAAATTGCTTTGAACAAGTGAAGATAAATAGTATCCATGGGAAGCTTGCATTAGTGGAAACTGGCTGTGAATTCCAGATTACTTTTAGCAGAATCTATTAATACACTTGTAGCATTTACAAGGGGAAAAAATAATAAAATGCTGGTAATGTTTTCTCCCTTGCAAAGCTTACAGTATAACTCTTCAATTAAAAGCTCCAAGAATGAAAGATGGTGCTGCAGGTACCCTGAACCAGCATTTGGAAAACTGGAGCTTGCTCCCAGAAACTGTCCCAGATATTTGTTTTGAGATCAAAGAGATCAGGTGGGCAAAATTTGCAAGGTAGTTTCAAGCAAGATTAATTTGGAAATGCTAAGGCAGCTGACTCCCTGAAGGAGCTGGGTGCCAGTATGTTTTAAAAGCAGCACTGGAGGCGTATCTGCTTTTTCAGACGCCTTTACAAAGATGGCCCTATAGGACTTAAGTAATTTCACAGCTGTAATTGTGGCTGAAAAAAATGCCTTAGTATATATCTGAACAGGAACTCTCTGCCTGGGATATATGGTTACTGCTCAGAAGTGTGAACCAGGACCTAATATGAGAGACATGTAGAGAAAAAGTGTGTTAAAACCCCTTTCTACACAGGAAAATTGTGTGTGACTTAGGTATTGCAGTGAGGGGGTGCAGGTAAGTGGGTTCCTGGAACATAGATCTGATGATTTAAAATCTAATGGATTTTTTTGTAAGCAATCCAAGTAAGTACTTTCGTTAGTACTAGAAATGTAAGGATGTATCTATCATATGATGGGAGAAAATATGCTGAATGATGTGTTTGCATAACCTTAATTCTGCTCAGAAAACTTATGGAGCATATATTCTGTGTGTTGGACTGTGATACAAAAACATTTGAAAAAACAACTGAAATTCCCCTCTGTAACTCATGTTTGAGACCGAGATGGTGCTAGAAAATAACATGGCAAATTATGCAATTTTGGTAATTGAGATGAACAAATATGGTTTTGCTAATTTAATAAATAAATGAAATCAAATTGCAGTGTGCTTATCATGCAAATTACCTGCCTTGATACTTGTTTAAAATGCAATAAGACACATCTCCTTCAGGGCTCCTTCTGGTGTTTAAGCGTCCAAATGCTGATGAGTTATTTACTTTGCCATACTCCTTTATTTTATATTATTTTATTTTATTTTATTTTTTTAAGAGCTTAAAAACTGCATAATTTTTTGAAAATTTTGGCTCCTCTGCAGGCATTTCTCCATATGTTGTAGGTGCATGCAACAGTTCAGAAAGTCCATACATGTGAACATTGACCTTTCTGAGCATAAATGTGGCTGGAGAAATATGTTGGGTAACTCTGAAGTCTTCTGTTGGCATGCTGTGGACCTTCACTCTTTAGTTTGATATCATCTCTCACATGTGGCTTACTCTTCATCCAGTATATGAGAATTCTGAGGTAAGAATTAGAAATTAGACCATTAGATATTGGTCAGTTTTTTGAGAAAACTTCTTTAGGAATGCAGGATTTAAAACATATCTTGTACTCCTTACCTCACTGTCAGATGGGCAGATGCAAATGTGGAGACAAGGATATAGGTAAGCTGTTAGAAATCATGGTTTTGATGTAGTGGAGATAACTGAAAATCACAGAAACTCCTATATTGGAATGTCTTATTTTCTTTAGAGGAATATTCTCTGTAGGCTCTGTAGACTCTACTGAGCCTTCACTAAGAAGACAGAGATGAATGCTTTTTAAGAATGGGAAATGCTTTTGAATGAGCATGCTGAGACTATATTGAAAATACTGAGGTTTATAATGAGTAGTTCCAAGTACCTCATACAGAAGCTACTCTACCATCTTTGATGTTGATCTCTTTGCTCTCATGACCAGTGACAGGACCCAAGGGAATGAAGCTGAGTCAGGGGAGGTTTAGGCTGGATACCAGGGAAAGGATTTTCACCCAGAGGGTGGTTGGGCACTGGAACAGGCTTCCCAGGGAAGTGGCCACTGCACCAAACTGAACAGAATTCAGGAAGAGTTTGGACAAAGCTTTCAGGCACATGATGTGACTCTTGGGGATGCCCTGGGCAGGGCAGGGAGTTGTACTCAATGATCCTTTTGGGTGCCTTCCAACTCAGTATAGTCTACGATTCCATGATTATTAGCTCTTAAAAAATTTACCTGATTGGGGAACCAAAAGTTTATCAATGATTGGCAAACTCTCAGGGGCTAAACATAGCAAAGACAAGAGCTAGTAAGAAGCAGTTGCTAAGAAACACCTTAAACACAAACCTATATTTCAGTACCAGAACAGAGATATTGAGACTGAGGATCTTCAATTTTTTATGTACCCACCTAAACTATAATAAATCTCCAGTCATGAAAATATGTTGAAGTAGTATGTGACATGTTAATAAAATAATTCAAAACCACTTTTAACCTGCTTGACTTATTTTGTGCTGGTTTTTATGGATTTCTGAGATGAACCAAAGTTAGAGGCACATCAGAAGTGACCTCCAAAAGCTGATATTTAGTGACAAAATGACTGTTTATTGTTTTAGGTTTGTCACCCAGATTTTACATTTACCAAAAACTTACCTAGAACACTAGAAAAAATTTATCCCAGTAATTTTTTTTCTAGGCTTATGTCTTTCAAATGATATTTCATGCTGAATTATAGGTATTATAACTGTAATGACATTGACTCATTTCTTTATTCAAGTTCTATGACAGGAAATTTTTTTCATTTTTACTCATTATGATAATTTCTATCTCCTTACAAGTATTTCTTGCTCAAACATTTATTTATACTTTGATGTAGGATTTTTTTTTTCTGCTAAGGCTTGGCACTGCTGTCTACAACCTTTTCTGCCTCTTCCTTGTTCCTTGGGCACTTTCATCCATGATCCACACCATCAGTGTTCTTGAGATACTGCTTTGATGGAGGCAATAGTTAAGTTTCCCTTAAACTTTTCATGCTTTTTAATTGTAAATTTCCTCTTCTACCCAAGGATAAATGCAAAACCTCACCAAAGCCGAAGGGAGGTCTCTAAATAGGCAAAGGGGATGGAATGTGAGAGAGCAATATGATTAACATATTTTGAAGTCCTGGGCTGAAAAGAAAACAAATTCACAGACTTGTCAGAACATTTCCAATATAATTCAACTGCTAAATTTTTTTATCCAGGATTTAAAAACTTTGCTGATTTTTTTTCCTCAATAAAATATGGAATCTAGATGAATTTATGATTTCTCAAGAATAGTTGAATTTAATCTCTGTTCTACTGGGTATTTCATCTTAGATTGCTGTAATTCAGTATAGGTAGCTATTTTGAATTATGTTGAATTTATCTTGACTGTGGGCAACGAATGCTAAAGGCAAACATAAGTACTTATAGTGGAGTTTGTTTTCTATACTTATCTCTTGCTTTTTTTAATATAACACTGAAAACTTTGGGATTCTACTTTTTCTTCTGGAAAAATTCCATATACATAAATGTGCTATATTATTGCTGAAAAATGGTTATAACTGTACAACTAAAAAGGTAAGATACTTTGTAAGTCAATGCCTCACTGAAGACCAAGATGTTTTATAGTTAAAATTGGTACCAGGGTGTAGTAAATCAACCACTGCTCATATCTGCCCCCACCTGACCACACAATGTGTGGTCTTTAATTCAACTCGATTCAGCTTGCTTGGGTGGTTATTTATTTTTGTTACCCTCATGATTATCGGGTGGACTTACTTTTGGAGTAGAATTAAAAATTTTGTTAAAAATGAGATGAAAACAAGTCGACTTGTTGGTGGCAACGCATAGGGCTAAAAATCAGAGGAGTATTACTTGCCAACTAGTCTCATCAATATGAAAAATATTGCATCATGCTACTGTCAGTTTTCAGAAAGAAACATGTAATTTAAGGTTATACAAACAAACTTGCCAAACAACAAACATGGTTTTCTTACCAGCAGTTTCCCCCAGAATGGACCTGGGGAAGGGCTTAATCTGGAAAGGAAAACTTTGAAATAATTTCCCCATACTGAACAAGCTGTTGAAGTAGAGATACATATGATGGGCTCATCGTAATTTATTTGACTGGAAGATGGGACAGGTTCGGTCTGTGGAACAAAGCTGAAGTGAGGACAGATGCAGGGATCTCTGCTGCTCCTGCCTAAAGAAGAAATTGATTATGTGCAAGCTGTCAGAGCCAGAGGACTTCTCATGTCTTGCGTAGTTATGCAGGTTGCCTAGGCAATTTGCAATTATTATATATGTAAGAACAGCTGGCACTTCAATGAAATAAAATGTTTTGGTTCAAATTATGTAGTTCCTTCTATTAATACCATGCAATCATGGGTGAGAAAACATGCATTTATGAAGGTCTAAGTAAAAATATGATGTTATGAAAAAAAAATACATGAGAGAGAAAAATCTGAGTGCACATTTCTCAGCCAAATGATTTAGCAATTTGTTTTTGTGGGTTTTGCGATGAAGAACTTGTAGGAGGAGAGTGTAACAAGCCAAAAAACTTTCCTCTCTTCCTATCTTAAGGTAGCTTTCCTCTCTTCTTCTCTTAAGATAAGGCAGACCTTATCTGAGTACCAGATAATTCTGAAAACTTCCAGCTGCCAGGTTGTTAAAATACCATGGCTTAACTTCTAGGGCTGACACATGCTACTGCAGGTATGTCAAGAGAGGAATATGATTAAAAGGCCTCAATAGAAGTGCTAATGATTTATTGATCCCTTTCATACCAGGGGTGGTTACTGTGACCGAATTGCTGAGGTACTGCTGCACTTGTCATGATAGAATCCAGAAAATTTGACTTTCACATTAGAAATTTGTTTACTGAAATCCAATAGACGTGAATGCAGTGAGTTTTGCTGGGAGGGGAGATATTAGATTTTTCAATTTTACAATTGTGTCCTGTGCAGACAGACTGAGAGACCTGGGGTTGTTCAGCTTGGAGATGGGGGGCTTACGGGAGAGCTGGGAAGGGGCTTTTGATGAGGGCATGTAGTGGTATCTTACCATATACCAGGAGGGAATGGCTTTAAACTCAAAGAAAGTAGGTTTAGGGTAGATATTAGGAAGAAATTCTATATTGTGGGGGTGGTGAGGCACTGGAACAGCTTGCCCAGAGAAGCTGTGGAAGCCTCATCCCTGGAAGTGCTCAAGACCAGATTGGATGGGGCTGTGAGAACCTGTAGTGGAAGTCACCTGCCTGTGATGGGGAAATTGGAACTAGATGGTCTTGAAGATCCTTTTCAACCCAAACTATTCTACAATTCTATGATTCTATGAGTCTATGATTGATTCTATGACTCTATATTTTCTGTTTGAAAATTTTTTTCCTGTGACAGTGAGGATATAAATAAGCTCATATTTTGCCTGGGAAAAAAAAAAAGTTACATTTTCAGAACCATTGTAATTTTATTCATAAAGTATTAAAATATGAACAGACTTTAACAAGAAAGAAGGAATCTTTTTGAGCTGGTGTACCAAAATGAAACACTTACATATAGAAGCATTTTCTATATACAAGAACGCACGATTAATGAATTGTAGACTGGAAAACAACTCCCTAAGCAATTTATCTGAAGAAAATTCTAGAGTTACAATAAAACATTCCCTACATTTAACTGAGTGATGTTAGAAAACCCAGAGAATATTTAAAAGCAGAAGTTCTTCAAAATAAATTTATTGAATTAATTTGGTTTCCCCACATTAGAGAAGAAACATTGAGAAATTTAGAAGTCATTATTTATATGAGTGCGCTTCAAAGAGAAAATGAAATAGTGTATATGAATTTTATAACTGCAAAAGGAGTTTAGAAATTGCTGTGGGATGCCTGAGGGGGACATGGTGGAGTTTTTTAAACTCTCTCTCTGTATACTGAATTTACTGAAAGGCTGCATGTATCCGTAGCTTTAAAAAATGGATGTACAGTACAGTTGTAAAGAATTCCATACGGATATTACCTAAGGAATTTTGCTTTAAAAATACGACTTACTATTTAATGCAACTATTTTTGATAGGAAGTTGATTAAGCAGTGAGAGACTAGACTAGATCATGAATTTGCAATGTGTAGCAGTGATGCTCTGTGCTCTGTTCATTACTTATTCATGACACAAAAAGGAAATGTAACTGATGTTGAATTTATTTACAAGTTAAGTTTGAAAGTTTTCTCTCAAGACCCATTTTAGGGACACATTTATGAGTATGTTTGTTCTTCATTCAAACCTTTTGACTTGCAACAACACTGCTTCTTTATTTACAAGTCATTCTGATTCTGATCTCACATAAAGTGCTGTAAACAGGCATTTTAGTTCTGCAGTAATATAAGAGAGAAAAAAAATCTTCTTTAGAGGGGTCAGTTGGATAGTTTTGTGTATTAGATGAGGCTGTTAAAATGCTCTAATCCAAAGAAAGCAGTAAATAAAAGGAAGGTAAAATTTTCTAGGGAAAGAAGTTAGTCTGTATTTTTACCAGGAATTGCCACCAAAAAAAAAAAAAAAAAAAAAAAAAAAAAAAAAAAAAGAGAAAGAAAGATATTAAAGTGAAAGATACATTAATCTCCGAGCATAATACCATAGAGCAAATTCAGATGAAGGATCAGTGTAGAACATCTCATAATAGAAAAAAACCGGATGCATCCCACCTGATTCTAACCGATAATGTATGAACAAATATTTGCCAAAACTGCTGCATAAACTTAAAGCTTCTGCTTTTAACCCAGTACATTTCTTTGTTAATAACCTTTCTTCTATTTGTCGATCTGAAGTGTAGTTGTTGCTAATTTGTTATCCTCTGGAAAACAAACAAAGTTAAATAATCCTTGTGATTTATTAAGATTCTGGGAGTTTGCCCTGTGTAAAGAATATTGGATCTGACTTGAGATTTTTTTCACACATTATTAAAATTCTTTCTGGGTTGATTCGAAGAAGCCCAGAGAATAAACCACACAACATTAAGAAAGGGACTTGTGAAAATGACTGTTTAGATTAAAGTGAACACCTACAGGGTTTTGTTTTTCTTAGTACTAAGACAGCCTTAATTTCGATTTGCTTAATTCACTTTGAAAATTATGTCATACCATGTTGATGACATTTTAATTGTGAATGAAACTGATCACTTTGAGACATAATTCTGTTTAATAAATGTATTTAAATTTGTAGCTAATTTATCTGATTCAAACTAAATTTCCTTACTAGTAATAAGTAGTCCAGTTCTTCTTTGAAGCTGATTGTGGAAAGCCAGCAGTAGTTTCTGCCTAAATTAGTATTTAAAATGCATATTCATATAAGTTCTTAGATGACTTTGGAAATGCTTTTTTATCACTGGTTCATATTGTGATATTTTCAAACTGCAGTTTGTCAGCTTTGGTCCTTTCCCCTACTATGAATATAATTAGTCTTGACATGAAAGTTAATTATGAACTTTATTGCTAAAGTATTATGTTATTATAAAGTGTAACAAACCATTTTCCATAGTTCTTAACCTCCTCTGTAGAGGCAATTCCTTGTAGAAAAATCAACATGCATCTAATTCTAGAGCCTATTGGTCTTCTGTACACTTATTTCAGTTACCTTTATTGTTAGTTCTTGTAGACACTCTTTTCCTGATGTTTATTTTTTCATCTTGAGCTAAGCAGAATATCATACACTTGGATCTCCACCTTTATTTTGTGCTCTATGCTGTGCCAACTGTGCTGTGCTGTGCCAGATCCATCAACGGGCCTCATAACTCCAAAATGCCCTCTGCATAATCTGATTAAATCAGTGTGGTAACTGTTTACAGTGTGCCTGCAACTTCCAGCCTAAGTTATTAATATTTACATTGGTATGGATGTAAAGAGAACAGTTTCTCACTGGAACAGCTCTGTCAGAATTGTTATCCGTTCATGAGCTCACCGTTGTTTATATTTTCAAATTACAGATAAACTTCAGCTTGCACATGAGCTTGTCCTAAATATCATCATTTCTTTTCCTCCATGATCCCCCAGAAGTCTTCAGTATTTTCAGATTGTTTTGGCATCTCTAGAACTTGTCACTCATATCTCCCTCCCTGCCCTGGGGAGAAAGGTTTTCTTTGGGTTTACAGTCACCACGTCAAGGTGAAGGAAGTGGCTACAGGAAACGGAACTTATGCTCTCCCTCTACCACATTTCCCATCAAGCAGAGCAGAACAGAGAGGCTCAGAGATACTCCCTCAGAAGCCTATAGTGAGCTAAAAAGGTGTTATACTATTTGTGACATTCACATATAAGCTTATTCAGTACAGACAATTTTAAAAATAATACTGTTAACTCAGAAAAAACACTTTTTTCAGGGTAGAAAAAATTATTTGTTGTGAGTATACAAAAATATTATAGGGCTAAGTGGGACTCTAGAAGGGTTAAAAGTTTTCTTCTGTAACTGAGCTATTAATTTCTCATGTAATTTACATTTTTGTTAATGCTAGGTCTGGCATGACTATAAATTGCTTGATTAAGTTAGAGTGAAGTCCAAGAGATGTATATACTAAAACATGAATATTTAATTCCAAAATTCCAGTTAGTTTAGTTTAAAACTGTTTATGGAAAAGGATTTTTTTTGTAAATTGAAAGATTTGCACTTCTTTCTTTTTGAGTTAAAAAATTATTACCATATTTAATTTCAAATTTTTAGAAATGAAATAAATTTGGGAATAAAATGGCTTTTCATTACAAAATATGTGCCTTGGTTCACCTTTCCTGGTTGTGTTTATTTAAATATTACTTTTCAAATTCAAATGGTACTTCTAAGATTCTTCAGTAAACAGTGGAGTAGACCTTCAGGGAGGTATTATTCTAGCTTGCAATCAGTGTCTGAGAACTGTGGGATAAGTCACTTGCTCAAGCATGAATTTCTGAAAACAATCTATCTTTTGTATGGTTAAAAATAAATGATCTAAGACTTAGTTGCTATTTCTAACATATAGAAAAAAACCCTCAAAGTCTCCTACAGAAAAATCCTTAACCAAATCCAACATGAAACATTTTATTTAGATAATTTCAAATGTAAATAGAAATCAAGTCAATATAATTTAAAGTAGCTAAATAGCATGGTTGGTTCATGTGTTTGACATCCCACAATGTTGGCTGTGTGGGGAACTTAAGACACTGTAGTTATGGTTCCAGGTATATGGATTTCTTTATTCTTGACACTGTTGGTGAAAGGAACAAAATTCACAGGAAATGAGAAAAATTTGAGCAGCTGAGAATGGATGTGCCAGGTCTGTAAAAGTCCTTCCAAAGACGCCAGCAGCCACCAGGTGTCCTCCAATAAACCACATCTTATTTCAAATAGATCTCAGTAAAGTGCAAGTCATTAGCCCTCCCTTATCAAAATTGGGTCCATCCTATATTTCTAGGGCAAAGGCAAGTGATAAAATTGTTAGTTTTAAGAAACAGATTGGTGTGTGTTCATCTGGGATGCAAAACTTAATGCAATGATTAACAGAATGGACTCTGAAAAGATATCAGGATCTCATTTTGAGAAAAGAGATTTGGTTTTACCTGGATTGTAAAACATGAGAGTTAGGGAACTGTTTGATCTCATTTCTAATTCTGGTATTCAGCTTTACTGTGAAATCTTGTTTTCACCACCTCTGTGTTCACCACTGACTGATTTCAAGGGGAGTTTCTCAGTGCACAAGAAGCCCTCTCAATCCATATGTTCCTCAGCTTCTCCATTTGCAGAGCTGGAATAAAATCTCTTTGAGATTCTGGCTCTTGTTTTAAAATATCTGAATGCTCTGAAATTGGCAAACTTTCCTTTCTTCTTTGCTATGAATGTTCCAAATGTAGGAGGTAAACTAATCCAGCAAATCAAACCACTACACTTTGCAAAATTTTGGAAAAAGCTTTGCTTCACAAAAGAAGAAAGATGCCTCTGTGTTTGCTGTTCAGCCATCTGTCATGTCTCTTGGCTATCAAGTTTTCAAAGATCTGGATGATGTTCAGTTGATGTGTTGATTTGTCATGCTGTGTTATGACTATAGTTGGGGACTGTGGGCTTCTTGTAAAAAAATTACTTTTAATGATTTTTAGGATCATCCTTGCATTAATTAAATTTAATTCAAATTAATTCAATTTCTATTTTCCTTTAATACAAGGTACTTGCTTTGTTTTAATTTTTATCATCAGCCTTCAAAGAAGCATGAATTTGCAAGCACAGATTTGTTATTTTTCATTTTTCCTAGCCTTTCTCCTGCTGAGTAAGGTTTCTGAAGTTTTTAAAATGATTTATGAATTGTAGCTTACTTTAGGTGAAGTTTTAGGTTTCTGTAATAGTAAAATGGTAATTTCCTCAGAATATGCTTTAAAAACTGACTGAACAACATATGAAGGACTATATTTCAAAACTTTTAAAATCAGCAGGAGTCTTCCCATAGGTTTAGTGGGTTTCAGATCAGACTCCTTGTTGATCCCTTATCCAAGTGCATATCAATTTTCCAAGTGCATCTCTGGAACAAAAATCTAAGTATAGCAGCTGGTTGTTCAGTCCTGGCTATCTGCATTTACAGACATATATGCAGTATTTCATTATAATCTAAAGCACTGAGTTATCATATACAAAATTAAGCTTGATCTTTCCCTCAATTAAAAATAACTGTAAAACAAAAGTACAATGGTGAGGTGAGGGGATAAGATGGTAAAACAAGAAATATTCTAATGACTTTTGCAGATCAACTTCAGCAGTGGAGAGAATGCAGGGCTTGTGGTAGGGCTTGTGAATGGAGCAGAGATATAATAGAGTACTGCATGAAAATTATAAAAAGGCTTGCCAAAGACAGAAGTGAAGCAAATAGGCAGTAACATGTCAAAAAATTCGATATGAGCAATTGGACACTATTGTGACTCAGTATACAGATTTATGCCTTCTTATTTTCTTCTCTTTTTTTTTAAATTTTATTTTGCTAAGGTTGTAACATTTCGTTAGAGACTTCAGCTACTCTGTGTACACATTGATATTTGCTGTACAGTGTCATTTCTTCTTACTTAGTTATTAAAGCTGTCAAAAGGTTGTAAGTTTTACATGATTTGTTGGATGCTGGATCTGTGATAAGAAACAAGAATTTCTTCATTGCTTTCTTTCTAAGAGAAACATATTTTGAAAGTCCAAGTGAAAAAACATTTTGCATTTTCCCCCTGGAAGATCTTTTGGAAAAGCAAAGTGTATTTTTTGCTTCAAGCTCTGTCGGCATCATTACTAGTTTTACTAGCCCATTACTAGTGGGCTTTGAAAAGAGCAACTCAGACTCAGGGACTTTTGGGAGTTCCTTTTGGTTGTGCAAACCCAGCAGTGGCCCTGCAGCACTGGTTCTGGGGCAGACAGGGTGCCGAGCTGGAGAGGCTGATGCTGACTGGCAGCTGAGGGCATCCAGATTTCACCCACATTGCCTGAAAACCCGTAAGTGCATTAGTGCTATAAAACCCATTATGAACAATTCTGATTAAAAAAAACCACAAAACCCCCGTCTTTACATCTAGTGTTTAGTACACTGTGTTCTCAGCAGTGTTAAAAGCTTGCTGTCATTCACAAATGCTTTTCTTTCTTTAATACTGGAACAGAAGCTGAAATCTTAAACAATTGACCACAATGTTTTTTCTCAGATGATACATAGCCAGGCAGGCTTAATTGTGGTGTATTGAAAAAACTGAATAAAAAACCTTTGAGGGCTGCTATGAGCAGATTTAGGACATTGGTCCCAAAGAAGGATATATTTCTATTTCTGTGTGCATTTACATTCATTGTTTGCTCTCGGCCATATCTAATGTCATATGATTTGATATAATAAGTTAAACCACCATTTGGTCAGTGCTCATTATGACTCTTCATTAGGCTATATTCTGGATTGAAGTCATTCAGAACCTTTCAATAGCATGAAAGTCCACCTCAGCAAGCCTAAATTGTGGTCTCACCTGTAAAACTGACATTGAGAAAGCTTTAGAACATATTTACTTTCTAGGAGAAGGTCCTTTAGTCAGAGTTACTCCATGAGACCTTTGCTCATTCTTAGGAAAAGGCAGCATAGACCTTTCACAAGATCTACATCCTATAGTGAGTACTTACACATTATGTTGGGTGTGGAAAGTAGAGTAAGGAAAACCAGCCATGGGACAATCCTTTGATGTTGGGAATAAGTAGGTGAACCTTGGCACCACGGAGTCATATCCCCCTTCAATGAACCTTTGGTAAAAGTCCACATCAATTCATTTAAAAAAAAAGACTTGAAATATTTTTATCCATCTTCTACATATAACGTGGGGTACCCCATTTTTTGTTTTATCATTGCCTGAGAGGTCTGAAACTCTCAAGGTGAGAAGCAGTAAACTATTCCCTGGAGATGTTTTAGGTGTGTTGTTACTCCAAGAACTGCATGTTAATGACTTTTATTCTCACTGGCTCTTCCTGGCTGAACATTTAAAATATTTTATTTCTTTTGGGGTGAAAAGAAGTCCAAGTGCATCTTTGAGGTCTCTGATAAGAAGGTATCAAAAAAAAAAAACTGTGGGAAGGGAGTGCTATTTTGTGCAAAAACAGGTATTTCTACTCTCTTTGAAAGAAACATCCATATTCCATTTTTTAGACATTTGACCTCCAGATTTAAGAGCCACTGTGAAGAAATGACATTCAGAGGCATATCTGCATACATGATAATTTAATAATTTCATCCCTTTTCCTGGGACATATTGGCCCCTCTTGTAACAAATGAATCATGGAATGCTATGGAGTTGTGCAGTTACCAAAAGTCTTTCAACAGCAGGTGCCAAGCAGACCCTAGGAAGCCTTTGCTTTGCAAAGACATCCATGACCATTGAATACAGATTTCTTCAGATTCAGTGGGGTTTTTTTAACAAAAAAANAAAAAAAAGGAATAATAAAAAAGGCAATTTAAGATATTTCAGCTAAATGCACTTGAATCTTTCAGCTGAGGTACTCAGTGACTAGTTGTACTAATTATGGCATTTAAGACCATCTAGGCTCCATATAAAACAGGATGATTGGCAGCTATTGAAGGGGAGAAGGCAGTAAGAGTCTATAGACGAAGGATAATGGAGGACTGAAATGAGCAATGCGTGACAGTAATAAAAACGTAATGTTCCTCTCCTAATACAGGCACAAAAGAGTGACTTCAGGTCTAGAAGAAATTATTTCAGCTGCATTCTGAACTTGCCCTAATGTCTTTTGTTTGGAAAATGTCTTCATGTAAGAATGGGATTGATAGCAATGAGAAAGGCTCTAGGCAGAGAGAAAATAGTTGCTTCTACATTAACAAAGAGACAAAATTACAGTTAATAACTAAAAATATGGGCCTCCTAAATTTAATAAAAAATCGTCACCTTGTGAGTTTCCAAGATTTGGTCTCACTCAAAAAAACCAGTTGCATTTCTGCTGTGATTTTTAAAAAAATCGTAATTTTATATAGCTGACTCCTGTTGAAAATGGGTTATTTGTCTGTAACTACTTGAGACTTCACATAATGAAAAGACAGAACATGATTATCAAGAACTTTTTCAAAGGTGTTAGCAAATTATGCTGTCATTTAGAGAAATGCACACAAAAGAGAAATTTAAAAAATATTTTTTATGATTTTACGTTGAAGGAGATTATTATTCTGATGCACAAAACTTAATAAAAATAATGCCAATGGTTGTTTCAGTTGTTATTTACTGTTGTCAATCTGTACAATTGTGATTGGTACATAACTTCCCCTAAGGATCGCACTGTCTCAATCAGAAGTTGATGAACTGTCTAAGCAACACAGTAGAGAACAATACCCTTTCCAGCTTATCACAATTTTGCATATACCTTTACATTATTTGCTTTCTATTATGAAATCTAGTTGGCTCCAAGATCCTTTCCTTCCTCAAAACAAGTTGATGGGAGAGTAGCTGAGGCTGGAGCTGATCTAGGAACGTGGGATTTTGTGGACACCAACACTCATATGTGCTACATGTGGTGGTGGGAATAAAAGTGGCAGGTCCCTGGAAGCATGTCCCAGGTCTTTTGGGCTTTAAAGGCATTAATATATTTGCTAAAGCTTTATCTTCTAAAGTATGTTTATTAAATTTTCACAAAGAAACAAATCTTGCTTAACGGCCATATATTGATTTTTGTCTGCTTCACAGTTTAATACCATCATGAACAAGACACAGTGTTCGAGTCAGGATACACTTGATCAGCTGAAAGCAACAACAGCTGGCTCCTCATCTCTCTTGGGGTTGGAGTGAGGAGCAGATGACCAGGGTCACATCAGCTCCAGGAGATAGCTGTCAAGAGGACAAGGAAGCCCAGAGGCAACTTTGTGGTTCAGTGTTGATCCCACAGGTTTTGTCACTGCCATTTCTGCCTTCCTACTCAGAGCTGTTCAGGCCTACCCACACAGTGCTGGCTACAATTAAATATAGACACCAGGCATGACAAACAGACAGGGTTTGTCACACAGTGTGAGAAACAGGTTTTGTGTACTCTCTCCAAGTGACTGAATTACTGGAGGCACAATAAGACGCGTAATACTGTAGTCTGATGTAAATAAATAAAAAAAGTCTCTTGCAAAGCAATAAAGATGGGGGAAAATTTTATATCTGTGAATCTCACAATCTCTAATAAATGGAGTCCTGACGTGTAAAGTGTCACAGATTGGGAATGAAAAACTGAATTTCTGATGTGTTTCATAAAAATCATGATTTTCCAAGTTTTCAGGCATAGGCCAGACTCAAAATGCAGTTGAGTATCAGCTAAGCAGCTGAGGAAGTTGGAAATTGCAGGATTTTATCACTGGGATGAAGAAGGCTGTTAAGAAAAATCAGTGACATCCTTTTCATTTAATGCCAGCTTGGTGAAATCGTGTTAAGAAATCAAATTTAGACTACATCCTTTCATAAGTCATGATGAATACAAGATAAAAACAACAACAACAACAAGCCCAAACCAATCCAGATAGAACTTATTTCTGTAGCCTCTCTGCTTTTGAAGGTTCTAAAACTCCAAAGAAACCAAACAGTTAACTATTGCTCTGAGGTAAATGAATAATTTAGTCTCAAGTCCCTAAGCTGCTGTGAATTATTGTCAGAATTGAACTCAAAAGTGATGCAGAAACAAGTGTTTTTCAAAAACTCATTCAAAGGTGTCAAGCTCTTGGTTTTGGAATGAGACTGAATGTATCTTGGCATGTAGCAGAAAATATGGCCAAGAATTTCTGCCTGCTGCAAAATGATCTGCATCAAGAGGACATGAAGGATAAAAAGCTACTTCCTTTCATTTACTATTTATTCAGTAACTATCCATAGTTTAACATGAACTGAGTGAGTTTTATAAAGGGTATTTAATGAAAATGGTTGCACGTGATCATTTTCTGTAAGGGAAAATTATATAGAAGGATAAAGTTTGCACAGCAAGTTGCCCTAGCAATTTAAAGAGATGTGGTTGATTTGATATTCTACCAATGTTTCAAATGAAAAAAAAAAAATCTTTCCCACAGATGTTGTATTTTTCTTTTGGCAAATAAATTCTGCAATGAGAGATCCTACCTTTGCATACCTTCTGTTTCCAATGATTTAAAGAGGCTCTCACTAAAGTATATTTTCCTGTGAATTACAATTGTCCTGCAGTTTATGTAATGCAACAATTGACAGATCTTTACTTGTAGATTAAAACCAATTGCCAAGTTAAAACTATGGCAACATGGAATGGAAACGGGAGAACAGGACAATCTTGCAAAAGCCAGGTGGTGTGTACCCCCAACAGGTCTTATTCTCTTCTCTTTGAGGACAAACATTGTGTTAGCTTTAGGGTTTTGTTTTTTTTATATTTATTTATTTATTTATTGTGATGACCACAATATTATTTGTATTAGTCTGACTGAAAGGTGACTAAATCAGAAGAATCTCTCTGAGTAATCCTGGACTTAAGAGGAACAAAGTGCTTACCTGTAATGGAGAAAATTATACTTGTCTGATGTGGTCTGTATTGTAAATTTTCTTGCTACTCTTTAACTTGCCAATATTAGTAGAGTGTTATTGTTTTTTTATATACTGGTAACATGATTTTGTTTTCTCTGATTAGATCTCCATTCACAAACTCATCTCACCCACAAAATAGGAAGAACATCATGTTTTTAGACTCTGAGGCATGACAAATATACTGAAATCAAAACAATAAATCTGCCTTAGGTTTAGGCAGAGTGAAATATTTTAATTTCTCCCTTATTATTTATCTGATTTTCAAAAGAGAGTGGGAATTTACCAGGAGAAATGACTTAATTGTTGCCCTGCAAGCTGTGGGGGAGCAAAACCCTCAAAAAACAAGCAAACTCAAACTAAAGTTTTAAAATAGCATTGCCAGGAAAATAAAAAACAAAAACAATCGATGAGCAGAAGAGGAATGTCTTGGTATGTATTATAAATATAAATCAAATGCTGTTAAAATGAAAAAAAGCCAAACAAACGTGACAACATTACACAACATAGATATACCTTTTTACTCAAATATGGAAATATATTTTTGCAAGAATCACACATAGTTTTGCAAGAATCAAAGAAAGATAATACTTAGAAGAGAATCCTTAATTCTCTTCATGGGAAATTATTAAAGGAATGTTACTAATAATGAAGGGGTACCCAATGGGCCATGAAATTATTAGTGAAGTTATTAATTCAGTAATATAAATATCAATAAATTTAATATAAATAATATTAAAATTATTAATAAATGGAATATTTATGTTTCATATCAGCTGAATTCTTTTGGGTTCCTTCTTTGTATTCTGTTATTAAGTAGAAATGCTTTATTTTCTTCCATTCCATTGTAAAGAGTGTTGTATACAACTTATTAACTTTGAATCAAAAATATTCATCTGTACAAACATCCTTAATATTTAGCAATTTGAGAACAGATATTTTGATTTTCCATCTCAAAATCCAGCAGCTTTTTGTGCCTGGAAGCAGTCAGCAAGTTCTGTCAAAGTTTCATCTTCTATAGTTGTAGGAAATAATGTTTTGCTGAAGTTCCTGAAAGCTTTTTAGGATAAAATTATATCACTGCAAGAGGTAGAGGAACCATATGCCTTAGATCCAGTTCCATTAATTCTTATTCTGTCCTACTTCTCACTTTAGAAAAACATTTAATTCCTACTGTGTTTTAAACCTGGGTACCTTGTTTCGCTTTTATAAGTTCCTCTGCCTTGCTCTCTCTTACATTTTTCTCAAATCGTTTTGACTTCCACTGCTCTCTATCTTACCAGGTCAATGGTTCAGTTGGCATTAATAGCAAGCTGTACTCTCCCAAAAGGAACAGAACATCTCCTGAGCATAATCAGCCTCTCTTGCCTTCAGGACCTCTGTGCCCTGTGGGTGTTCGAGTATTCTCTCTTCCAACTATTGCTCTCCCTGTCTCAGGTAAGGAACAAAAGTTGCTACTCTTTTGGGTAATTAAAACTTGTCGTCATCTAACCCCCTTCCATGTTGTAACCCCAGATTCTCACACAGAAAGACATTTCCTGCAATGAAAATTTCCATGACTGACTAAGGAATGCTGAGTAGGAAAGGGAGGGATATAAGGGTACTGCAGATCTCTTCAAAAAGCAAAACAAAACTTTGTTCAAATGAGAGAGAGAGAATGTCCATGTCCATTCCTAACAGACAAATCTTAAAAAAACTGTACTCCTCTGATTTGGAATAATACATCAATTTTTTAAAAAACTTAGTACGTTCTCTGCTACATTTTTATTGCAAGGGCAGCTGAGATAAACTGAAGGTAGTACAGATGATATAGGAGATAGATTTACCTGGTATTGCTGGTATAAAAATCCAATCAGAAATTTCAGGTTCGCAGTTTATAAACCTTGCTTTTGACATGCTGAGATGACACATTGCAATATGCTATTCATTTCAAAAGAAACAAGTTGAATATATAATTTGTTGAAGTCTGGAATGTCATTGCTTACTAGAGAGAAGATTATTTTTTTTTTGTGAGAAAGTATTTATGATTATATCACTTACCAGGAGTTGAGAAATAATTATTTTAAATCACATCATTAGGCCTTATATATCTTTAGCGTATTTTTCCAACACCAGTGGAAGAATATCTGAAACACATTTGGGTGTAATGTTCCATATTTCAATATATTTGCAGAAAAAGTTTAGTTGTACACAGTTTTGAAGTAAATATTTTTAAATAAATGTTTCGTTTAGTTTCTATACAGTCTTCCAAATCAGATGGAGTCTAGGGAGGTTATTTATGAAGAGGTAGAATTGAGCTCTGTGTTGAGACACCCTGAATCAACTTTGGAGCCTTATTGACCATACTAGTACCATATTATTGACTAATGAAATTAGTTTGTGTGTCTCCTCCCTCCTTCTTATTCTTTTTTTCCTGCTGTTGTATAATAATGCCTTTATCTTCCTTTAAGCTATTGCTCTTACCCATCACCTTTAGTATAATTCACTTATTCTACCAAAGCTCCTTTCTTTATAACTTTTTTAAATAAAGGAGGTAAATATTAAAGAGATTAAACCTTTTTAATGCACATCTTTTGATAATCATTCAGCTCCCTGAAGGGAAAGCTGTTCTGGCCCCTTTGGTTAATAATGCACCAACACCTTGTGGGCAGGAAGAAGAATAAAAGAACACAATGTTTAAAAGCAGTTAGTAAATAACTAATTTCAATTTTTATCTGCATCTGTTGAACAGTTATTCATTTTTTGACACTTTTGGAGGTCATAGTTGATTTCAGACAAGGTGGTGACTGTTTGAGAAGATATGTGTTGACATCTGGGAGTGTTGATATCTATCCAATTTCAGATTGTCTGTAACAAGGTCTTCCTCACTAGCTGAAAACAGAGGAGACAAATAATATTTTCTGCTCAGGATATTTATTTTAAGGAAAAAGAAGGACCAGTGCATGATAGTGTAAAAAAAGACACTGTTAAAAAGATAAAGGCAAAAAATAGACCTTATATAGCAAATACAAAAGTATTGCGGCTTTTTTATTGTTATTGAGAAGACGAAGGGAAAATAAAAAAATACAGTGAATAGAAGGTGGCAATGAATATTAAAGATTGAAAATGCCACAGAAGAGCAGCGGCAGGTTGTTGGAAGTTCATATAGGTGATACTGGTTAGGATCAGTAATACAGTAATACTGTAACTTACATCTGGATCCGCAGGAGGTGTTATGAATCTAATTCTCATTTAAATTCACTTGGAAAGATATGTGTAACATTCATGTTCTTTTTTCTTTAAACATAGATCCTTTTAATCTTTGTAGCAAAGTCATGGAATTTTCATTTTATGAAAACAACCTGGTACTCAAGAAAAGACCCAGTGATTATTACAATGATCAGTTACAATTTAGAAAGAAATTGTAAATAAGGACTCCTTGGAGCTGTGTCAAATTATCCCAGCTGTGGAAATATGCCTCTATTAACTTCAAGGGATTATTTTCACTGTGCAAAACACAGTAATCCTGTATGACTGGGGTTTCTAAAGATTTTGTTCTCTTTTCCTTTATTGCCTCTGCTGAAGAAATGGAGAGATATATGGCTTACAGAAAGGACAGGACATGAAATCGAATCACGTCAAGTAGGCATTAAGAGAAGCCATATGTTCTAAATGAGAATGACTTTGTTATTATTTATATTACATTGAGCAAATTCAACAGTTCATGTGAAATAGTGCTGTCTGAGAAAAAAAACCCCAAAACAATACTGACACAGGGAAATACATGGTCTCTAAGATTTAAAAACGCATCTGGTAGAGCCAATTTCAAAATAGTACCCCAAAATAAAAAGCTAAAATGAAACAAGCAATCTCTATGTACTAGAGGGTTAGAGCATCTGGCTGATGCAGTAACTGAGCTGGTCAATTACCAAGCACCTGTGCTGAGTTTCTTTGCTTGTGGAGGGTCCCCACTCCCTGCAGTGACTGTGCTGCAGGCTGAGGCTCAGGAGCTATGTCCCCCTTCCTGCCAGCAAGGTCCCCAGTGCTGGTCTTGTTCTCCCTCCTGGTAACATCACCCAGGTAACAAACTGCGCTGTAAGGGATATTTGCAGCTTCTGCTGCCAAGGGGGAAGAAGTAAGGAATTTTAATGCACTTTAGATTACTGTTATGTGCATCTATTTATGATGAGGGACTTTGAAAAATCAGCAAGGGTGGCTGAGTCATTGGCCTCCAATTAGAAACTGTTATTCACTGAATGAATAAACCTTTCCAAAAGACCAAAACCCTTGCCTTGTTTCTCCCTAACTCTCTGTGAACAAGCAACAAATAGTGAGAAGGCAGGGCAGCAACACGCTCAGGCTGTGTTTATGCAGGGGAATAGCAATGATGGCAGAGGTCAGAGAACAGAAAGTCCCAAGCCACAGCCCGACTGCTTGTTTCTGCTGTGTAGTTTAAAACAGAAAAAAAAAAAAAAAAAGACCCAAGGGCTCAGTTTTGCAGTGGTTCCTGATTCAATAATAAGAAGAGATGATTTCAGCAGTTTTGCTAATAGACTTCAGCAGTGTCCAGTCTCAAAAGACAAATAGAAGGAATGGGTAGATGTACCTGGGGAGAAGTTAAATTAGGGCCTTTAGGCTCCTCTACCAGTTAACAGGAGTGACCATGCCTTGTCACTAGCACCAAAAGCCATTTTTCTTGCAGTCAGGTAAAAAACCCCAGCATCTTCCTCTGAGAAGGAAGATGCTGGGGTTTTGTTAAAGGAGAGAGCTTCTCTCAACTAAATAATTTAAAATAATTGTTAAGGTTTTGTCTTCTAAACTCATCAGTTTGAGAAGATGAATCAGTTATAAGTAAAAAAAAAAGTGGAAAGGAAGAATCACAAAGGATTATTTCCTCAACGCAGGAAAAAGCCAACAGCTTTTTTCAAGATTCATATTGTCAAAAACTGAATTCATTCTGCAATGAGCTGTGATTTGTAAATGTAATAATTTCAGTTGAGTTATAGTTTATAGTCACCTCTGACAATGACTCCTCTTAGAAAAATGATAGAAAAGAGGGAATATAGTTTAGTTGTTAACAAGCTCATTTATCTGATGATTCCAATGATTTTTGCTTTTTTATTTCCCTTATCAAGTATTTTCTGATTGGAATTATACAAAATATCAGTTTTTGTGGTGTTGCATAGCTGAAGAGGAAAAAAAAAAATCAATGGGCTAAATATATTACCCTAACTGAAAATAAATACTATGATAAAAATTCTGATTGAATAGGTGCTGCCAATTTTTAAAAAAATATTGATATTTATGTTTATATCAACACTATTTGGAATTTAGGTGTTGCAGCAGCCCCCTTGTTAGAGGGTGGAAATGAGCCAAGACAGAGACTTCCTGTGTATCGCAGCATGAAAAGGGGCCTAGTTTATTCGTCTTTACAGCTCTTACCCTGAATCCAGCTATTCACTGCCTCTGTCTGCAGTACGCTCCTACTGTAGGTTTGTTTCCCTTGCAGCCTCTGACTGCTGGTTATTTCCTGCTAAACTCTGACTGCAGGTATCAGTTTGCAGACTCTGACTGCAGGCTTTTACCTGGCCAGACTGTGACTGCAAGGTTCCAACAAAAGGCTGTCTGCAGACCCGGACTGACCTCACAGTAGGGATTCTCTCTCCCCAGGAGCCTCCTTATCTGTAATCCTCTTGTTCCCTCTTCTTCATGGTTCCTCCTCTGTCATAATTTTCCCTTCACCAGCTAACCCACTCCCTTTTCTTACACTTATCTTTATTGGCTGTAGCTGTGACTCATCAGGGGCAAGGCTGTACTGGGTGATTAACACAGCTGTAACTTATCAGGGACAAGGTCACCTGTATTCCCTTCTGCTATATTTAGATATTTTTTCTCTTTTCTAGATCAGCTGAAATTTTAGGAGACTGGCTGAGAAAGTCCCTTGTGAGGCAGTCTTGAAGGCCAAAAAAGTCCAGGAAGGCTGTAAGCCCTTTAACAAGAGGAATTCTAAAGGCACAGAGACAGACTGTCCCCATGTGTCAAAAGATAAGTTGGTGGGGTTGAAGGCCAACCTGACTGAACTTTGTCTGAAAGCCAGGCAGAAAAAGAGAGATTTTCGTGTTTAGAAAAATAGGCAGGTAACTCAGGAGGACTACAAGGATGTTGTGAGCTTCTGCAGGGAGAAAATTAGAAGGGTCAAAGCCCAGATAGCATTTAATCTGGCCACTGCTGAAAAAGACCATAAAAATGTCTCTAAAAATACATCAGAAAGAAAAGGAGGGTTAAGGAGAATAACCATCCTTTATTTGATGAGGCGGGAAACATACACAAAAGATAAGACTGAGGTACTTAATGCTTCTTTGCCTCAGGCTTTAACAGCAAGAACAGTTGTTCTCCTGTTACCCAGCACCCTGAGCTGGGAGGCAGAGACAGGGAGAAGAATGAAGGCCTCATAATCCAGGAGGGAACAGTCAGTGACCTGCTACACCACTTAGGCCCTCACACATCCCTGGAGTTGGATAGGATCCATCCAAGGGCACTGAAAGAGGTTGTGGAGGAGATCACCAAACCACTTCCCATCTTTACCAGTAGTCCTGGTTAACTGAGGATGTTCCAGTTGACTGAGGGAGCTGGGGTTGTTTAAGCCAGGAGAAAAGAAGCCTCAGGGAGGACCTTATTACTCTCTACAACTGTCTAAGATGAGGGTAGAGCCAGGTGGGGGTTGGCCTCTTCTCAGTAATGAATGATGAGCGGAAACAGCCTCAACATGCACCAGGGTAGGTTAAGAGAAGTTATTAGAAAAAAAAAATTTTCATGAAAGGGTTTTTGAGCATTGGAATGGGCTACTCAGAGAAGCAGTGGAGCCACCATCCCTGGAAGTGTTCAAATAATATGTGGATATGGTGCTTGAGGATAGGGTTTAGTGGTGAGCATGGTGATGATGTTGGTTTAAGGGTTGGACTTGGTGATCTTAGAAGTCTTTTCCACTGTTAAAGATTCTATTAATTTGTTTGATTAAGGCAGTGTGAATTTTTTATAATTTATAGTCATTAGAATAAATAATATTGGTGATTGTTTCTTCTTAGCAATACTTTTATACCAGTAAAACACCCAATATATAAAATGTTAAGGGAAAATTGAAACTGTCCAAACCAAAAGGATTGAATATCCTCATAAACACTGCAAAAGTAGTTTGACAAAGATCCTTTCAGCTGGAGGAGGATGGAAAAGCCTAAACAACTCTGAGTGTGTGTTCCTGATAGACTCAAACAAAAAAAACTGAGATGTGAGTTTACCTCAGCATAATCCAGATTCTCAACATAGATACAGAGGTGTGTGGCATATCCTGGCCTGAAAGTACAAGCTATGCCCCCACAGCATGGAAAAATGAGGAGCACATTGAAAAACTCAGAAGGAAAGTGTGTGAGTGCTGAGAAAGTTGGAGAGGAAAATCCTGCAGCAGAGGGAAGAGAGCACAGAAGGATAAAATTGTCATTACACCTTCCTTCAGTCACTAGCGATGCTTTTCTGAGTCCCTGCTGTCGCATGGCATAGCCAGCTACTGCTTCAAAGCAGGGATTTCACAGGTAGCAGGAGTTCTTAGGCATGGGGAAAGAAGAGATGCTCTTGCCCAAGAAAAGGGAATAGTGGTGTTCAGCCAAAATACAGTCAGTTTTGGATCGAAGCTATGGCAGAGATGGAAGAAAAATGTGTGTTTTACCATTAGCCAACACTTTCAACAGATGCTTTAGCAATAGGCCAGAATATGTGAAAGATTATATAGAAAAATGAGTTTCTAAAAGTTTTGGTTTTTTTCCCACGAAAGTGGAGCTCAAAAAGTTGAGTGAGAAAACAAACAGAATTAAAAAATCACTGATGGGCTTTTATCTAGGATAGGAACCTATTGATCGATCAGCATTGACCCTGGAAATACAGTCTCATACAAGATCATACTTGTACTTTCTTAACATGTTCATTCTTTATAGAAAGGGAACAGTTCTTCCTTCTCTTGTAAGGAGTTGTCTGACAAATATTTTCCTGGTTAAGAAAAAACAAACAACAAGAACTTGAAGTTATTTGGATTAAATTTTAAACTATTTTTGGGTATTCCTGAAGTGTATGGGTAAGCCCCATTACTTTAAATCAAAATAAAGCCAAAAGCTTTGTCAGAAACAACTTTTAATCCCCAGGACAGAAAGTTTGGTCCATCTGGTCACTGTTTCAGGTACAAAATTCTCAGGTCACCAACGTGAAAGCAAGAGTGTAATTGTAGTTCACCCTATGGATGGAAAAATATCTCAAAGGTATTAGGGTTTTGAAAATTTTTGCCACTAATTGTGCAGAGAAAAGATATGTTTCAGAGAGGAATGCTTGTAAATACATGGCTTCCCAGTATTTTAAATATACTCAGGTAAAATGAAAATTTGGAGACTCAACTTGTTGTTCTATTTAAGAAGTCAGAAATGTTACATAGTTTTGGAACAAAAAATAAGAGAGAAAACAAAAATTATTCATTAATGATTAATTAAACTTGGGAGCAGGGACAGAACCCTTCAAATGCCAAATGTTTCTTCATAGGTAGAATTCTGCAGTTCTTTGGACAAGCGCACAGCTGAAATTGAAAATCCCATGGAAGGATGCTCAGCATTTGCAGGCAGAACACTCACTTGTTGAGTACTGTGGGCAGTGTTGAAACCTGTCAAGTTTTTATGACATGCCATAAACTGAATATACAGTAGTGGATAGCTTTGCTATTTTAGTCACAGAAAATCTGTTGTTCATTGCCATAAACTTGCAAAATATGCCAAAGCTGTGGAAAAATTTCTTTAAAGCTCAGTGAAACTTGTAAGTCATAGGTGGGAGTTTTGAGCCTCAATTTTCCATATAGGTGACCAATGGAAGCACTTAATTATATTTAGTGTTAAAATTCAGCATGTAAAATTGTAAAATTGTCAGGGTTTTGTGATTGGGATTTTTTTTTCTTGGTAATGTCAGGGATAGTTTTCCAAAAGAGTGTAGCAGTTCACCATATGATAATCTATCACTTCTGCTGTCTCTTGTTGCTGACAAACTTTGTTAGTGTGAAAAAGGCCTTATAGTTACATATTTTTCTCTATTAAATTTAATTTTTTTTTCTTTAATGATGCCTATTGGTAGTTCATACTTGAAAACAGATAGATCAGTGAGCAGAAATGCCAGCTGTCTATGACTCCATCATATTGCTTCTCTGATAATACTCAGTGGTATCAACACAGTAAATGAGATTTTATTTTGGGCTAAAGCAGAGGTGACTTTGAAGTGCTTGCAGAGAAAGATTTAAAATGTGAAGCTTTAAAGTATTAAATGTTTCCAACACTTCATGTTGTGATTCTTGGTAGTCTGTGAGGAACTCCTGTGAATGCAGAAGGCCTAATTGCTTTCATATCAGGTTCACAGTTCTTGCATTGCGACAGAAGCCCTTGCTGCTTGCCAGGGAAGCCAGCTGAGGCCAACCTCATGGATTTCCTTGGTGATGAGCAGGTGTGGAATCAAGCTGCCAGGACATACACTCTGAAGTCATGTCACTGCCATTCTTAGACTTTCAGAAAGGGACAAATCTAACATGCAGCTGAACTGTGCATCATTGTGGATTCCACTAATAGACAGGAAGCTCAGGAGTGGCCATCTACACTACTAAAGGTGGACTGTTTCCTTTCCAGCTGAACAGCCTGGTCACCAATAATCATTGCAAATGTTTTCGCCTTTCCTCACTTTTCTCACAGCTGGAGAACTCAGAGCTTGTATGAGCCGGGATGAAAGTCACCAGCATATATGGAGCACATCCAGGGTGTAAGAGAACTCAATGAGACACAGGTGGTCTAAAGAATGGCTTAAAGACTCCCACGGATCCTTGAGCAGAACAATAACTTGAGAAAATTCTAGGTTTGGTTTGTTGGGTTTTTTTGGTTTTTTTTTTGACATAACATGATGCTACCTACCTCCACAGCAGCACGGTTTTGATGTGTGTGGAGTTCCTAAGAGGAACCTGAGAAAATGTGGAGTTTCTGGGGGCTGGAGGGCTTCTTGTTTTGGAAATGTGTGAAAAATGTAGGGAGAAACGTTTGCCTAGAACCCATTTCAACCTGAAAATATATGTCTCATTTCTTTACTCTTTCAGAAAAGAGTGGTGCAAACAGGTGTTAGAGGAGAAACTTGTCTTTGAATGACACCTGTGTTCATGTATAACCATGAATTTACGTATATCTGTCATACAAAGGAGTTGCACTGGCAATATCCAGCAATTCTAAAATCATCTTTAATGAAATGGAGACTTAAAAACAAGCAATCAAAAATTCTCCAGCTTCCTGTTTCTGACAAGTGTCTGTCCCTTCTCTACAGTGAGACTGACCTACTGGCTTTCCAGCAAGAATGATATCAAGGGCTTGGGCTTTGTAATGACTTTTTGGGAGTTTTGTTTCCCCTGCATGGAGGAGAGGTTTGCCTTTATCCTAGAACAAAGAGGTAAGGATGTGGAGGACAATCACAGGGAGCACATCTTTTTGGAATAACTTTGTTCAGGATCACCCAATGGTGAGATGTGGTATTGGAATATCTCTCTCAGAAGTACCTCTCTGATTTTCCCTGGTAATTCATGCAGCAAATATCAGAAGTAACATAAGGTCCAGATTCTAGAAGTGCATCAAGCTTGGAGTGTTTTTGTCCAGCTGCTTGTCCAGGTTTGTTGGGATATATGTCTATGAACCATGACATGCATGCAACGCCTGGAAGAAAAACAGAGGTGCCAAGAAAAATATCACCTGTGTCCAGGAAAAGACAGCAGTACTTCCAGAGATCTGGAGGTTATGTAAACCACATCTTTTCATATTCCATTCATCATAGTCCTTGGTAGGTCCTATGGCATAGGTTTAAAATGGTCAGTGTGAAGAATTAGGACAATGGAACTCCTACTTTTATTTGAAGCTTGTTGCCAAATACCTAATAAAAAGCCCTAAGGTATTGGCAAGCTGTTTATGCAACTTTGCTGTGAATTCTGAGATGTGTGGGCCCTGGACTCTGCTGCTGTTTGAATTAGTTCTCCCACTCATATGCAGGAAGACAGTATTTCATTAAAGGAGAGAAATTTTCCCAAACTGATGAATTGGCACTCAGTATCGATCCCCAGAGGAAATTATGATATATCAGGAAAGAGCATACTGCTGGAGAATGTGTATGTGCTGGGAACAAAATGCTCTCAGATCAGATGTAGGAATTTCTGGGCTGGAGTATCTGTAACAATATTATCCTGATTTGTGGCCTTTTCCGCCTGACATGTAGGAGCTCTCTGCTACTTGTCTTCTTGTCCCTTGACCAGGGAAAAAAACATGACAAGAAGGATCATAAGTATTTCACGGATACTGTGCAGTTGCTTGGTTTGGATCTTGACTTACCTTGATCTTCCATGCCCTCTGTGCTGCTGCAAGAGTAATTTGTGAAGCTGGGACCTGTGGAGGGCTTTGATGAGTCACATACAGTTTTGTCCTTTACCCAACCTGAGCTATTTTGTTACAATCAAGACCCTCCTTTGCCTCCTTTGTTGGGAGCTGAGGTTGTTACTACTCACTGAGCTGAACTGACAGGTTGTTCCCTTGGCTAGGGCTAAGCAGTCTCACATGGAATATCCTGGAAAGCACCATCTTTTGCCACTCCTCAGGGACGTGATGTGACTGGCATATCCTTTGATTTGCAGAGCTTCCCCAGAGGTATCTCTTAGATTCCAGTCTTTTGCCAAGACCTTAGTGTTTTTTAGGAGAAACCATGACTCTTTTGGCTCCAAACTGAGCAGACATGCTAGCAGGCACCCCGCTGCACAACTTCTTTACCAGTGGTAAAGTAGGTGTCCACCTTTCTTGTGCTCTACTAAAATTGCAGACTCCTACAACTCACAGGCAGAGCTGAACCCACATCCCTTGTGCAGTGCATGGCACGACCCAGTCTGGTTCCATTTTGCTCCACAAAATGAAGTATTCCTTGGATCTGCCCAGTACTTCCCACCTACAAGGACTAACTCCCACCCAACCACCATGTGAATGCAACAGAGTTTCAGCCTGAGCCTGTGATCCTCGCTGATCCTCAGCTCCAGTCCTAGGCACCATTTTTGTAGGCTGTGTGTGTGGGGCAGTCTTTTGGACAACACCCAAGTAGCACTTGCAGCATACGCTCTTACTCTGCTTACTCCATTACCCCTTGTTTTTTGTCTTGTCAGGGTATCTCAATGTCACATAAGGATGAAGAAATATGGTGTCCCAGCTGGCACCTTGAGCTAATCCCTCTGCATGCTGGGAACACAAACTGGACAATCCTTCATGTAACATTTAGCACCTGTGCATTGGTGGTGTGTTTCATGAAGTCCTCAGACTTGAAATACTTTTGTGATGACAAGAGGATCCTGGAGCATGTGATCATTGAACTTGACTGGTTGCACTTAATCTACTTCCTCCTTAAACTCTTCCCGCTAGGCTGCTGGACTGGGGACAAATGGGTGCAACATTCATCCATTGAAGAAAGCATCTGCCTGCATGCTGATTTTGAAAAATATTAATCGTGTAAGTTTAGCATTAGCAGGGATTGCTGATTCGTGTGTTGTAAAATGTGGCACTCCCTACCAGTGGGCCAGACTAAGCATTCTCTTCTCAAAGGCTTATGCAAGTGTTCCCATCCCATCTCCTCTGTATTGCCTGATCTGATGGTGAATGTGTCAGCAGATTTCCTGTAGTATGAGATATGTAATGGCCAACTGCAGCAATAATGGACATAAAGTCCCTCAAAGACCCAGTTTAAGGCCTGCTCAAGTTCTCCACAAAGACATCAATAAGATTTGCTAAAAAGCTATTGAGGAGCCTCTTCAAATTTATGAGTGTGGTGGAACATCTCATTCTCACTGAGACAAATTTATCAGGTTATTGGTATATGCAAAATATGCAGGGTTAGTTCCTTCTCTTTTAATGTTGCGGTAACACTGAGGCATCTCTGTTTATTAATCTCTATCTTTGCCTGGATTTCAGAAAATGTATTTACAAAAATATGAATATGTTATCAAAGCCACAAAAAGCTGAAATTTATTTTATTATCTGACAGTTAAGACTGCAAAAACTTTGAGTCTGGAAACATTAAATTCACTCATCTTCAATGTAGTTAGTTCAATTTCCTGTCAAACTTGAACAATTATTTTCCTTGCAGAGTAAAACATCCTCTTTTATCCCTTCCTTGAATTTCAGTTTAAAAAAAAGATAGGATGCTCTTGTCTTTCTGTGATTTTTGTGTAAATGCATTAATGCAAATTAAACTGTAATTTGAACTCACAGCTGTCTTTCAGTGAAACTGAAATAGGTAACACTTGACAACACCCCATGGATTTTAGTTGTTTTGAATTTTTTTTGTTGTGCATAAAATCTGTTTGTTTTACTCTTCATAGCTTGTCTACATGTCATATTTTGTAGAAAATGGACTAAATGTAAATTGCATTAATATTTGTTTTTTCCAAGCTTTTCTAAACAAAATTATACAATGCTTCACAATATCATCAGAGAGACTTTCAGGACAATTTTAATCATGATTTTAGCCTTATGTTCTGGTTTATAAACAGCTTTTCTAATCTCCCCAACTGCAAAAGATATATATATATGTAAATGTCACATTTAAAACCAGATTGTGTGCATTGGGTGGAACAAGCACATATTTAACATTTATCTATTGGCTTGAATCCAAGTGCTCACTTAAATTACTCATGCGCTTATGACTGGATCAGTGTTTAGTGGTTTGGGGCCTAAGAAGATAAGGCTTTCTTTTTCCAGTCCTGAACTTGCAATGTCTCCCTATTTTTTACAGCTCTGAAAATTTAGTCATGCAATGTAATTTACCTTGTAATTCTTTATTTTTTCTTTTCAGTGAAGCAGGACAGAGAGAGTGGTAAAAAAGCTAGCATGGTTGAGAGAATTAAGAGGAAGGTAAATCAGTTGCAACAAAAATACCCTTTTTGCTAGTTAGGAAACATTTTTGTCAGTTTGAAAAGGAAAAGAAGACAAAGAAGAAGGCACAGGTTCTGGTCAGGTTCTCCAAACATCCCTATAGAGGACTGTTCATTCAACTTGGAGGATTGCACAGTAACATGTCATGAATATTCCAGTTTACTCCATCCGTCTGTACACTGCCATTAAAAAGCTTTGAGTTGCAAAGGGTTTCTGAAGTCGTTGTTCAGCAAGTGTTAGGTGTATTTGTGTTTTAAGAAAGTAAAATAAAACCCAGGAACAATTACTACAGTCCCTCACCTTCTCTTTCTCGCCTTCTACAGCTTTCCTTTTATATATACATAGTGCTACATTTGCCTTTCTTCCTTCAAATTTATTAAACAATGTAGGAATCTTTTGAACTCTGAGAGGGATGGGAGAAATATAAAGGCTGGATCTAACTGTGCCTTGTTATTTGAAAGCCCCTGTCATATATTGCTCTCTTTCCTCTCATTTCCTTTTCCTGCCTTGTTTCTTTTCAGATAGCTAAGTTTGAGGTGGATACATCTATGCCCACTGCCTTCTCAGAGAGCCACCGGTGTTGAAATTGTCCCCAGACATCTTTGCTTGCACACAGGAGTAAATTCCCAACTCTATGTCAAGGTGCAAAACAGGAGGAAAGGAGTGATGTGACTCTTCTATTGTCATGTTACACAAGTTCAACAAAACAAACAAATGAAGGACATTGATGGATGTCTTGCACTAATTGTTCTCAGCTGAAGAGGGGCAGAGTTTGCTGATGTTCTTTTCCTCTGGGTGGCCTTGGCCAAAGGCCTGATTGTCAGCTAAGATCCCTTCTGCAGAGGGTCCTTCCTTCCCCAGGGTGAAACTGTCTTATTACTAAGGTCTGCCACCTTGTACCATTTCTCTTTCTTTGATGAAATTAAATGATGTATATGTGGATGAAATCTATAATTCCTCCCTATTTTTGTAGCCATGCTGATAGTTTCCATAGCAACTTGCCCAGAATTTAGAAGGAGGTGCACTGTCTGCAGGAGGGAGAAGGCAGAAAGGTGAGGGGGCTTGTACTTTTTATTTTTTCCACATTTTTTCACTGTCACCTGAAATACAGCACAGGAAATAACTGCTGACTCTCCTCAGACTTTTAATTCTCCCCTTTCCCCTCTAGTCTGACATGCATGAAAATGTCTTGCCCCTGAATCACTGTTGCTTAGGTTAGGCTGTGGACACTCCACTGGCACCAGGGTGTCCTGGTGCCCTTTCCTGTCCTGTTCCTCAACAAGCTATGAAAGCTCTCAGGAGGTGGACCTCCAGCCACCAGCATGTCCAAATGATTTGGCAGCTGCTGACACCAAAGCACCGATATTTGGGGGTTCATCTGTACATAATGGTAGTTATCCCCTTTGTCATACAAGCCAGGTAAAGGGAGAAGTGGATTGAACTTAGAGGGGAAGTGAAAGAAGGGCAAGGTTTGAGAAGCACTTCAAGTGTACACAAGAAAGATGGCACCAGATGTTTGTCAGATAACAGGGTGATTTTAATTCTGTGGTCTGACTTTATCCATACTGACTGGTGATTGAAGACAAAAAGGCAGGAATTCAAAAACATGGCCCCCTAAAGAAGAGGAGACAACACTGCCGTGAGTAACTAAATAGTTTATTCCCCTGCTCTTGCCCACATCCTTGGTTAGGAAAGAGCACCAATTCCAAACAGTGATCACTTGGCAGTTGTGATACATGGGCTTTCCTCTCTATCTAAAATTTGGTTAAGAGGGCTTTTTTCCCCCCTCCTGCTCATACTAGCTGTGTTTCTATACTGTTCATTTTGAACGTAAATCTGGTGGATTTTGGTTTTAGTTTTTAGGTGGAAACTGTCAACCAAATGCACTACTGAAGATTTCAAAAGAGGGAGATTTTGGAAAACCAAACTAGAAAAATAAAAGTCCTCCATGGAGGTAATTTGAGAAATGGTAATTTCTTTATGCCATGAAGAAGCTGTTGCTGATCATCATGAGGATACAAATGACCCAGTGCTTTTAAAAAAACAAAAATTATGAGCTTTGGAATGTTACATTTGTATCTTGCAGAACATTATCTGCATAGTGCAATGAACAAGTTGAAAATACTCATGTGAGTGGAGAGAGTGACTGTGTCTTTATCCATTTGCCTTGTTTGCAAGACTGATGTTTTGGGGTGGGCAATACAACACAAAGTAGCCTGCATCCTTGTTGTTAATAGCTTAAACTAGAGACTAATCATTATACCTCAGCCCTAAAACTCATCAGTGGTACTGCCTGTGCTACAAGAAGTTAGAATCAGCTGTAGTGCAGTAAAATGAATTTGAGGATATGTGACTGTAGATAAATGTATGACTTGAATCTGGTATGACAAAATCCTTTAAAAATACTGCTGTCCTCTTGAAACTGCTGTGAACTTACACTTTTGAGGAACTGAGTAAATGGCATTCTCCATTAACTCTTCAGTGTTTATGTTCTCTATTTAACTAATATTTTTTCTCAGAACCTGATGCTGATGCACCTGCATGGAGAGATTATTTTACACATCTGCTGTCTGAAGTATTGAAAAGGACTCAGGTAATATCAAAAAGTGAAGATTCTAAAAGCTAGAAGAGCAGCTCAAAGGAAGATTTTTTTTGTCTTTTAAGCATATGAGAGCTCATAGTGTACTGTGAAATTAATTTGCTAAACAGTTATAGATCAATGTAATAGATACAAAATATTATGTTTTAACTCCTGGCAAAGCCCCCTCAGAAGGCAAACTCTTCCCATTTAAAATAAGGGCATTATTTTGTGTGTTTATATAATCTCTTCTCTTTCTTTGAGATACTGTGTCATTACGGAACTATTGATAAGATTACTGATGTAATCTATAGGCCTGCATAATTGTGGGATGACATACTTGGGTCAAACTAAATATATGTAATGCCTGTATCCTACAAATGGTTATTAGAATGTCAATAGTATTTACTTCATATAAGGCAGAATCAGTTTCTTCCTGAAGGAAGACTGTTTCCAGCATCCATCTGCTGGGATAAAATGCTGTCTCTTGGAAACATCAATGAGAAAATATTTCCTCTTGAAGGTGAACATCTTGATATAAATTGTGAGTAATCTGCCATAATGTGACCTGAAATATCTTTCTGACAGTGAAAAGATTATTTTTCCTTCTTAGGGTTTTTGATAACTAGATGACTCCTCAGCTTGTACTTCAAGAAAGTACAGTTAAAGACATTTCCACCTGCAGCTCAGCTAAAACAGGTTGCCAATCTGGTTGTTGTATTTTCAGTTTGGCAGAATTCACCCCTGAGGAGTCAGTTCACAGAGGGTGTCAAAAGCAACCTCAAGATTTGGACAGAACTCGATCAAAGCATGTTAGCAGACCTTTTCTATTTATTTATTCCCACTTTGCCAACCCTGAACAACACTTCTGCTTTGAAATGTACTTCACAGAAGTTATAATTTTACAACACATTCTGCATTAGATTTTTGGCACGCATGTCATCCATTCTCACCTCATTGAATTTTCAGTAGGTATCTCTCATAAGAGGAGCAGGATAATAAAAAAATACCTGTTAGATCACATGCTCAGAATTATTTTTTGTTTGTGTTATTTCTCCAGTTTAGCATATTTTAAAAGTTCTTATCTGTGCAGAAGGAAAAAAAAAATCTTTCACTGTTTGACTGGGATTTTAATAGGAAATAGGAAGGTGTGTAAGATAAGGTTTTTCACTTTAGAGAGTTCAGCTGCTCTTTGTAACCTAAAAGGACAGCAAAGAGCACCTCAACTGCACATCTTTCCTTGAAGTTAATACTTTTTAAACAATGCATCCTTTATTCACTGAAACATACAAAGGGAGCATGAAAGGACAGAACCAAGGACTCCTGTTTTGGATTTTGTCCTTGCTTTTTGCCTATTCTCATCATCTTTCCTACAGGAAATTCTTTCCTGTTGCTTCCCGTTTCTCTGAAGAGTTGATTTCCCCCCCCCGATCCTAAGGTTAGTGATGGAAAGAGCAATCATCCTTACTGTGGTGAAGTAGTTGCTTCCAGATAAATGTTGCCAAGGTCTGCACGTATAATTTCAAAGACCTGGGGGTTATTTTGTTTGGTTGTGGTTTTCTTCCCATCCAAACTACATTTGATTCCAAGTAGTGGAATATACTGAACAGCTCTGATTTAATTTTCATTGAACCAAGGTGCTCTAGGAGGTTTTCATAAACTTACTCTATTTAAAATAGAGTTACTATGTAAGAGCTTACTGCTGAATATAAACAAGTTTTGGAAACTTATTTCCTTGCAAGATAAATAGTGAAGCTCTATAAAAATCCTCATTTTGGAAAACCTTCTCTTGTTATGAAAGAAAGAAATAAATCATCTAAGATGAAGCAGTATTTAAAATAAGTGGGAAGGAAATGAAAAGCTTATTAGCAAGTCTATAACTGTAGTTGTAACACTTTGTAATTACACAGTGCATAAATTTCTCAGGCACTTACTTGCAATTACTTTTTATTTTTGTAAGCAGAGTTCCAAATATGTAGAAAATTCATTTTTGGCCATAGTTTTCTACTTAGCATATTGTAGCTATAGTTCTACACATAAAACAGGCAATAAAAACATAAAACCTGACAATCAGATTTTTATTTAATAATAATAATAAAAGTTAAATCTTCTGTTAGAAAGCAAATTAAAATGGACTTTAAAACTTTGTAATTTAACTTTGGAGCAATTGAAATAAACATACTATGTTATAATACTTACATAATATACTATGAACACTGTTGAAGACAGTTTTTGGACCCATTCATTTCAATAAAATTGCTGGGAAAGTGGTTGGAAATGTTATGTAATATTTGGGTGATTTTCATTAGTTTAGTAAATTATTTAGATTTATTTATTTAAATATATAAATCTAAAAATTATTAGAAAATTATTTTTAATTCCTTGTACAATATAGCTTTTAGTGCTTAGCCACATCTTTAGTTCATAATATTCCTTTTTTTCTCTGCAATCTCATAAAAAGAAATTATATTGTTAAGTCCATAATTTCCTCACCTAGTGTCATAAATTTCTTCATTTGTTTTTGTGTTAAGAAAGGATTTCTACGTATATGGAAGTATAGCATCTGGTAATTTTACTATTGCATGTTGAGGAAGTTCACAAGCCTTGTCTGAGAATTGCATTGGATTCCTTGGACAGTTTACAGCATTCCCAGCATGGAAGCATCTGAGATCCAATCTTCTCCCCATTCCTATTAATATCAGCTACTTTGGGTCAGATTCTCTTTTCAGAAATTGCTGCAAGATGTTTTTCTGAGTACAAACACATTTTAACAACAAACAAAGCAGTTATTCACTTATGTCACATTTTCTTTTTTCATCCTCTAAAGAATTAACCTTTCTGCTGCCTTGCTTTGCTTTTCTTCATAGCCCCTGACAGGTGTGTACTTCTTAGCAGGTAGATTGCAATTCCTAAAAGTTTTCCAGCACACCATAAATGATAAATTCCTCTTGCAGGAGCAGTAGGAAACGTTGTGCAGAGTGTGCTGGAGTCTCCTAACAGTAGACAAGGGAGAAACAGAAGAGCAGCTGACACTGCAATAATGAACATGTTACTTCATTCCATTTTAGTGGAAAGAAGAGCATAGGCATAAGCACAGGCATAAGCACAAGCATAAACTTGACTGAGGCAGTTCAGAAGACAAGAGTAAATGAACAGTGAAGTTTGGCTCTCTGATAGGGACATGTTAAAGACCCTGGAAAAGTAGAAGAAATTATTTTTGCAGAGCACATGTGATCTTGTAAAGAGTGATTGATGGGATGACTGATGGGGCAGAGGTAAGCACAGAAGGAAAAGAAGGTCCTGACTTAACATCCTTAGTGAACAACATCTGAACTTGAGAAAAACCAGCAGAACCTGTACTCCTCCAGAGCTGTATATGAGATCTGTCTTAACTATAGAGCTGTTTTGAAGAGTCAATCTGAAGCAACATGTAGGTGTTGATAATAAAGTCACATATTGGATGAATAATATAATTATATATAAGTCCATTTGTCTTTCGAATGCTATAATAAACTAGAATAAGTATTTGTTCTTACTTTAGGGATTTCCTTATCCTCCCTCTCTAAATCAGCTGATCAGTGGATGGAATATATTCCTTCCATGAGCAATTATAACTGGTGAATGGAATTGGCCCCTGTGGACATGCAACAAGTGGGGTTATCTGCTCACCTGTTATAGCTTGCTAGAGAGCTTCTGTCTTCTCTATTGTAATTTTTCTTCTTGATTTTCAGGCCAGAGTTTGGAAAGACATCTAGGTTTATCCATAATTTCGGTATTTGCTTTGCTTTTTCTACCCTTAATATGCTTTAGAACTTTTTCCTTTGCCCACTTATTTTCTTGTCGTATAGAGACTAGATTTGATTATATTCATGATCAAAATCTTGTAGTCAATGTTTTGCAGAATGCCCAGTCCAGGAGAATCCTATTTGGCCCACTGTATGCTCTCACTGTACAAATAATAAAAAGAATTATAAAAATTTCTATTTCTGTCTTGCCAGATTTAATTCTGACAGGTAGCAATATTTGCCACTTGCCCACACACAATATGTAATAATGTCCTTGAAAACAGCTGTACATCACCACATCAAGAGACATAATTTAAGATCCATTAAAAATGAACCACTTGACATAAGAGACCAGTGGTTTGATCTAGAATGGTAAGTCTGAAATAGTGGATTTGTTCCAGTATTTTACAATAGATTTTATTTTTTTTCTTGAATGCTTCTAATTGTGGTACTCTGACTCAGGTGGTAGCTGTTCTTAAAAACATGGAAAAAATTAAATGTGTAGTATAGCCACTGGGATCCACTTCATTTACTAACTAGTCACAGAGGATGGAAACTGGCCATCTCAGATTTAATCAACCTTGAATAAGAGCCCAGTAATTGATACAGGGAAAAAATTCAAAATATGTTTGGTAACTACAGTAGGGCCCATTGGAGTGATTTCTGCATTGGTTTTCCAGTCATATATACTGGTTTGACTTGGTTTATTTAACTGTGTTCTAAGTTATTTATATCAGGATTAATTTAGCTAGGTGACATTTCTTGATGTGTTTTTGGTTTTATTGTATTTTAAGTAAGAGTCAGCAGAACTCTTCATAACACCAAGAAAGTTTGTCAACAAGTTGAAGTTTGTTCTGAATTTTTTGGGCATAGCATTTTTTGAGATGTTTAGCATTTTAGTATTCTCTTTACCACATATAGCCTCTGTGAATAAACAAGCATGTCAGAGAATAAAAACTCAGGAAGAAGGGGAAAATCGCCATAATCTTTTGAATCTTTTCCTTTTAATACTTCAGTGCTCCTTAGAAGATAGGTTGGTGAGGTTTTTTTGAAATGGTCAAAGTATCTCCAAAAATGAGAGCTAGGTCCTTTCTCCCGTTATAATAAGTTTGCATATTTAGTTGTCCAAATTTCCCATCCAAGGTTGCAGCACCACAAACCAACAATGATCTATCACACTAGGTCTTGCTGATAGTTGAGTAGCTTTAGCTCATCACAGAGAACAAATGCCAAACTCTTAAGGTTCATCAAATATGAAGACAATATCTTCTATAGGTACCTGATATAAATCACATAATGGTTTTATATAACATCCTGCTGCTATGTCACTATGCCAACCAGAAACCAGCCTTGTTATTTCTTTAGCTGAAGATCCATTTTGTAACACAGATTCAGTGAGTGAGGCATAAAAGCCCACATGCAATTTTTTAGCTTCAGTTTTAAGGTGAATATAATGCAGAAGTGAAAAATACACCTTGGGAAGTATATGTCCCTCCTGAGACAAAGAAGGAAGCAGGCTCATGGTCCCCTCAGTGTTCCAAGAGACCAGTGTCCCCAGGAAAGTAAAGTCTCTTAGTTTGCAAATTCTCTTGTGCAGCTTTTAATTTTCTGTAGGTGGGTGAATGTCTTCCACAATAACCCAGCCTAGTTAGGATCCCAGTGCTACCACGGTATCAGCAGTAAATAACAACAATCAACCAGTACCTCCACGATTTTAACATTTTCCCCTTGATTTAAGTAGGCAGGGATGTAATGCAGAAGGAAAACCCCTCAGAGCTAGAGCTGAAGAGTGATTGCCCATCAGGTCCCTGGCGGTGCAGTCCAGATTTCCTCCCACAGGGATCTGCTGCCACATGGGCACATTGTATGCCTTCCATCCAATAAGAAACATAAATATCCACTGCAGTACTGAAGGAGACTGTAGCAACACCCCAGCCTGTAATACTCTATAAAGACATCTTACACTGTTGGCTGTTCATTTATGAAAACCACACTAAATGTATCCAAGCCCACTACTTGCAGCTCCCGAGAATTCTGCCAGATATTTAAATTGTTAGGCTACTTGCTCCTCATTATAATCATATAGTTTTTCTTTTCTTTAATATACAACCTAAACAATTAAAATATTTTGGACATATCTTCTCCAAAGAAAATCCCCAGTTTTGTGTAAGGATTTGAGAGTTTTGGTTAAAAATCTCTTCCCTTACTGATCTGTGTATTGTCTGAATTAAAGTTTTGAATCTAGGAGCATAAAGGATTTTTAATCCAGGTTTAACTCAAACTACTCCTATGATTTCAGCATACTTTGTTCAACCAATATCTGTTAAAAAGTACTAAACTGCATTTAAAAAATGTGTAAGGATTCATGCTATTTTACACATTTTTTACAATAAAAGAAACAAGGAGGTTTTTGTTTCCCCTTGCTAATAATTTGTGTTATCCTTTAATACAGTGCCCAAATTAACTCTCGGGAATATTTGTTTTTAGTCTTTAAGTCTGGTTTAGGAAAACTGTGATGGCTTGTCAGTGAAGAACCAGTGCCATCTTGGGGCTGAAAGCTGAAAGGAAGTGGAGAAGTGTTCAAAGCATTAAATACAGTCTGGGGACAATAGGAACCAGGGACAGGAAAAGGGCAAATGGGGAAAACATTTCCAGCTAATGAAAATAGGCGAAGCAGAGTACAGAGACACAGAAATCCTTGCCCAGGGGCAGCTGGGGCTCCACAGGACTGGTTTGAGGAATGGTGTGGAGGAGAGGTGGCCTCTGCAGGCTGACACAGCCTCTGCTTTATGTCAGTGACACCTGCCCAGTCCTCCCCCAAACCAGTCCCTCTGGGGGGCTGATTGATGGAAGTGGGAATGTGCAGGACCTGCTGTGTCTTCAGATGCATCCAGACATCATTCTCCTCAGTAAGAATTCTACCTGGAAGTGGATGCTTAAAAGAAACAGAAAAATGGCAAGAAGGTTTAGGATCATGCCTCTAGGAAATTCTGACCTTTATTGAAGATATTTTATTATAGTTCTGTTTATCAAAGAATAATGAATTTGAATACAATTTAAGGAAAAGACACCTTACATAGAAAACTGGATGCTTAGTGTCAGGCATGACAGCAGAAATTAGTTTCCAGTCAGTATATTTGCTGAATAATTTGTCTTTGATCTCCCTCTAGTGGCATAAAAGTTTTAGCAAAAGATTTTGGAAGTGCAAACTAAGCCTCAAATAGCACTAAGTTGGTTTCTATGTCTTCTTCACGCTTCCTAAAGATGCCTATGAATGAAGATAGGGAAAATGGAAAATAAAGAAAACTTATTCAGAATTTGATTTATTTTTCTTTTACTTTGTAAAGCAGAAAAAGAGGTTGCCTTGTGTTGCAACCATGCTTTAAATTGGCAAAACAACATAGAAGTCTTGCTCTGTTGATAAAGAAAATTTTTCTATGGTCCACAGTGGAAGTATTTTGAAGCAGAAAAGAGGCCAAACAAGCTGAGGGGGCTGGGGAGCACTGGAACTGGGATGGGTTTGTCTGAAAGATCTTTACTGACACTGGTGAGCAATTAGCCCTCAGACAGGATTAAGAACAGAATTATTTCCCCATCATGATTGGGCTGCTTGTAAGAGCAGCTGCTCACCAGAATGAGCAAAAGAATCACAGTCTCTTTTAATGTTAATTTGTCCACCTTCTACATGCAAACGCACAGGGCATTTGCCAGCTGCAAATTGTGCTGTGCTGTGTTAGACAACAAAATTGGTGAATACAAGAGAGGTGGTGTGTGTGTAGCAGCAGCCTAAACAAGAGAGATTTTGCTGCTTTAGTCCGTACAGACTAAATTCTCTTCCCATGGCAAATGACTGATCACCAGGCAGCTTGTGGGAAAAGCTAATTACCTTTCACTTCAGGCTGAAAGATAAAGTGTGGGACACTGGTTTTTGAAGTACATTTTTTTCTATGCAGTGTGGAAATGAGTACTCCACACCTTTTGGGCTTGCTCTTTCAAATGCCAGCTTCTGATGGAAGTCAGATCATACACCCCCCATTTAAACAGAACAACATGTCATTCCCCAAAGGAGTCCTTCCATTTCCATAACAGCTAGACTGGTTATTGAACTTAATGCTGACTGTCTCAGGGAATATTAATGTCTTATGAGGAGAAATTATTTAATTTTCAACCCAGTTATATGCTGTTATAAAGTATCAGGCGTGCATAACTGCTAAAATCTGTGAGTAAATTTTTTATTTGGAGTTTTTGTGGGAGGATGTAGTGAAAGAAAGTTCCATATACCTATGGCAGAACTTTAAACTGCAGCATTGGGAAAGGACCCGGTGCAAGGTCTCTCAGAATCAACTTGCATATGCCATACAAATCCTAATGCACCTCCTGAAAGCCGTCATGACCTTCCGTGTAAGTGGAAATGCAAATCCCAAACCACATTTCCCTATTTCTCTGTATTCAGTGGAAGGGGAAATATCTAATAGAAATCGTGTTACACTGATGTAGCATCTGCTGCAGGGAGGTGTAGTGAAGACCACTAAGATGAGAAATATTAAGTGACTGCAAATATTTTCTAAGTCCTCAACACTTTTGTAGTTTTCCTTAGAGAGATAAAAGAGGAGATGAGACAGGAGGAACCACCTCCTCATGCAGTGACTGGACATGTGAATTCTAGTGAAACTTTCATTCACCCTCTCTTCTCCTTCAGGCAAAATTAACCTATCTTTTGGGTGTTTTTTTAAAAAAACTTTATTTCACTTCTCCTTCTTAAAATAAACATTAATAAATCTTACCAAAAAGTGGAAGTACATGAGAGATAGTTTAAAAGTAGTCTAACCACTGCAACTTATGTGCAATTTTTAAGGGAAGAAGTCAGGATATATCCCATGTTTCAGACGGGTCTTTTCAAACCTTAAAAGGTAACTGGTTCTGAAGATACCCTCTGATTCTGTTTTCTAGGACCACAAACTATATATCTGTAAGTGCAACAGCCCATAAACACATGACAAATGATAAAGTAATCGCCACTTCTGATATAAACAAAATCTGCATTTTTTTGCAAACTATAATGACCAAGTACGCTGTTAAGCTGTTTTATGCAGCAAGTGGCTCCAAACCCATATCTGTGTCTTTTTTTCACCAAGGGAGGGCTTGCTCTTTTTTCTTTAAGTTCAGACTGATATCTCTTTTACATGCTATCATGGATTTTGACTACCTTATCTTACTCTTCTGTGAGTAAAATGAAATGAGCTCAATAGCTTTGTTTATTCCTTGTCCTTTGGAGTTGTTAAGTTTGCAAAACTTTGGTAAGTGGGTCCTGTAGGCAGGAAACAGGCTGAGGTATTATTAAGCAACACATTGGGTAACACACTTTTATTGAGCTTTGCAAATCACCAATAATTGAGACAGTTGTGTGGCTTGAGTTCACAAAGCAAGGCCTTTAAAAAGGGAAAAGGCACCTGTGTCAGCTCTGTGAGCTCCAAACCCGGGTCAGAAAGAGTGTTAGAGAGAGGAGAATAAAAAGCCAACAACAAATAAACTAATGAAAAAAAACAAGGCAAGGAAAGCAGTGCTAAAAAATGAGTGCAGGACAGTTGAGAAAGATCCACCTGGCCCCAGTTCATGTCTTGGGTAGAGACAACCTGAAACCCTCTGGACCATCAAAAGGAGATTGGAAAGAAAGCACTCTCTGGGCTGGAATCAATCAGGAAAAGCAGGTGACTGTGAGAGGGACACAGGACAGGACAGGACAGAGGGCTGGGTTAGCTTTGTGAGGTGGTTCTGTGATCTATCAATTTGCAAAGGCTCCTTGGGAAGCTGTCATCCAGAAAGGCGTACAGGAAAGGGTTGAGGCAGCTGTTGGCATGGCTCAGGCTGGTGATGAAATAGGAAATCCCAATGACGAGTGGAGTTTGTGGGATGTCCATGATGAGGGCCACCACTGTGCTGAGGTGAAAGGGCATCCAGCAGAACAGGCACACACGCAGCAACCACCATCAGTGTGACCTTTATTTTGGCTTTGTCCAGAGGTTTTGCATTGCAGTGGAGCTGCACCTGTCTCAGCCTGCACAGCACGGTGGTGGACAGGGTGCAGATAGTGGACACTGGGATGACAAAGCCTAAAATAAGAGTGTAGATCCGACTGCCTTTCCACCAGATGCTCTCGGGGTGGGGGAACACGAAGACGCACTGGGAGCGCCCCTGCTCCTTGTCTATTTTGGCAAAGACAATGAGGGCAGGATGATGATGGTGACAAAGGGCCAGACACAGAGACTCACAGCCTGAGCTGCTCGGTAGGTGTGGAAGGACACCTCCCCGCACTCAGTGGTGGCTGCCAATGCCCATGACAGTGAAGAAGTAGATGCTGGAGAAAGTGTTGTATTGGTCTATGGAGATAATGGGCTTGCACATGAACTCTCCAAAGGGCTACTGCAGGAGCAGGTAGTCAGCAATGCTGATGGGCAGCACCAAGGTAAAGAGCTCATCAGCAATGGCCATGGTGAGGATGAAGATGGTTACTGTTCTCATCTTTGGTGCTGTGAGGGGAGGATTATATAGATGACAGCAGGGTTGCCTGTCAGTCCCATGGCACAGATGACTGAGTAGATGACAGGCACTGTGATGTAGTACCTGGGGCTTAGCAGAGTAGTGGACACACTGAGACTACCATGTCCTCTCCCAACGCAGTCTGCACATGAGGAATTGATTTCATCTAGAGAGGAATTCTCCATGCCTGCAAGAGAGGATGGCTAGGCTCAGTGGTAGTGAGGATGACCTGAAAGTGGGGAAAAACAGGTGAGACCTCTGCTCCTCACAAGACCGTCTCCTCTGGCACGTCCAACCTCCAAAATCTCACATATGCTCCCCACTACCACCCTGATGGGAGCAAGGAAGATCACCAAGGGCTTGGCCACTAGCCAAGTGTCCCAGCAGCTGCCTCTTCCCTCCTCCTGTGGGAGCACCATGCAGGGACAGTGCAGAGCCTCGGGCTCCCCGAAGTGACCAGCCGTGGCAGGGTGACAGCGCTCGCCTGCAAAGAGATTTGTGCCATTACCTGGAGTCCCATCTCTTCCCGCTGTCTGGCAGTGCTGGAATGGGGAGAAAGATCCCAGCTGCAGGTGGCATCCGCTGCTCGTGCTGGATCTGAGAGCTCAGAATTCAGCGCTTGCCTGGCCCCGGGACTGGCCCGGCGCGGGGCATAGGCAGAGTGATGTTGTACATCAGGCTCCGAACAACATGATCGAGTTGAGGATGCCCTTGGCTTATTGTGGGGGGGGTTGGACTAGATGGCCTTTAAGTTCCCTTCCAGCCCAAACTAATCCACGATTCTGAGATCTTGCCAGGAAAATGCATTTTTCATGGGATGTGGAATTCAGAGGCAGGATAGATGCACAGTAGTCCCTTATGCTTCTGCCTGACACTTTGACTCCTTCATGATGTGCTAGCAATAAACTGGAATATAACCCTGGGAAGGCAATATTTTTAAAGGGGGTAATCCAGAGCTCCTGATTATGGAGGGTGTTTTGTTTGGTTTTGTTTTGTTTTTCCAAAAGTACATGGTATCAAATCTATCTAACTTTAGTTTCATTTTTGTTGCCTTTTCAATGGGAGAATTCTATGGGCTTCTAATACATTTGAAAAAACTGCATCTCTAAAATTAGAACTGTAAACAACCTTTTCTTTTCTCTTTTCTTTTCTTTTCTTTTCTTTTCTTTTCTTTTCTTTTCTTTTCTTTTCTTTTCTTTTCTTTTCTTTTCTTTTCTTTTCTTTTCTTCTTCTGTTCTCTTCTGCAAGCAGGACTGACCGCATACATTATCAATAATTTATCAATAAGTTACTAATAGCATAATAAATGGATCTTTTGGCAAACTGGCATTACTGTTTATTATCTGTAAGCTAGTACCATGGAGAGAGACAAACACAGCCTGGCTCTGATTCTCCCATACTATGATGCATAATTACTTAGATCAGCAGGATATCACAAATCTTAAAATCCAAGCAAATAAATTATTAAGTAAATACATGAAGAATAACAAAGTACCTTTGTTTCATTATGGCTATGATTTCTTTGTAGCATTCTATCTTACATTATTTCATATTACTAGCTGCATTATATAGCAAAGGATACTTCACCATACAGAGCTCTGTGATTCTTGATTTCCTTCGTAGAAATAATTGAGATGAAAAGGTGTTCACACCCTTGTGTACTCCCATGAGAATGACATAAATAGTATGCTGCAGGCTCATCATGGGGTTCTGCTTCCCTTTTTTGCCTATAGTTTCACAATCCAAGTAATGAAAATGTCACCTTTTCTATGGAGTTTGTTAGAATGTAGCATTTCAGTCAGGTTTTGTGACCTAGTCTTAGGCACAGTTGTCTTTAAGTGAATATAGCTTTGGAAACTCGATGTGCTTATTCCCCATACTGTAGCAGTAGTATGACAGAGGTGCCCCACTTCTGAATTCCTAGAAGGTTCTTGGGGAGTTCTTTCATACCAGTGTTTTGTAGGCACTTACTTGCTCACATACGAGTTCTAGAGGTGACATCACCTAAATGTGTACAAAAATTTTACCACAATTCTTGCGCCATGGCGTTTATACCCACATCCCTCCTTTCAGTTTATCATTGGTTGAACAGGGAGACTTCTTGTCTCCAGAAAAAGATCCCCTAACTTTAGCAATAGCTTTATTCCATGGACTGAATGTCTTGGGGGTTTTTGACTGGGAAAGGTTAAAAATACAATTCTAGTAGAAATCTGACTAGGAGGAATCTGCATTTTCCTCTCTCCTGATAGCTGAAGAAATAGATTTTGGGCCTATTAAATCTCTGATGCGTTTATCTGAACTGCTGTCATTACTGAGGGAATTGTGGCTGTCTGTACAGCACATCTGTAAATAACTTGTCTCTATTATTAGGTGTTCATTGCTGATATTGGTGTAGTGTTTGAAGGCCTCAAAAGATATCAGGTCTCATACACAACAGTTAAACAGTTAAAGTAATTATTTTCCCCTTTTATAACACCACTTTCCCAGAAAGGCAGTAAAAGGGCTTTATAAGTTTATAGCTGACTGCTATAAACTTAGAAATTCTGTTTTTGTGTGGATAGATCTAAGCCACAGCATGTATCTCAATGTCTCAGCATGTGCACAGATCATCTTCCTTTCAGCTGAAAGCAAAGAGAAATGAGAAATAACCTGATAACTTCTACAAGGTGAGGCTGTCGGGATTGGAAAGTTTAGACTGACCACCACAGCAGGGAGCCATTAAAATGTGTAATCCAAATCCAGCTCTTGGCCCATGAGGCACAACCTCATTACCTCTGGTAGAACAGTGCCTGCTGATAAACAGTTCTAGCAGATGGTTGTTAGGTATGTTCACAGCATATGAGAAGACACTGCTTTGTAATCATTCTTTGTGCATATAGAATATCTCTGAATACTTCTTCTAAATACTTCAGCAGTTCATGCCATCCAGGTTAGAAGAAGTCATGTAATTTTCTTTGAGCAGTTTAAATCATAATTGGTTCTTTGGTGTATTTCAGTATCATTATCTGGTGACCTAGATGAGCAACAAAGGAGAAAATGACTCCATGAATTGCCACGAAAAGCTGAGATTTCACCATAATGAGCCTGCAAGTCTTGTACCTTCTCTATTCAATTGATCCATGTCTGAATTTTAGAATATATCCTTTCCTCCTCTGGGATAAATCCATGTGAGAGAGAGCCATTTTAGTGGAGAACTTTAGTTGAAGAACTTCCATCATCTCAAGTGAGAAAAAAGCACCACATAATTCTGTTTGCAGGACTGCCTCATCAATCAGTACAGAAAAGAGCTCAGCAGTTGAGCAAGGGTGCAGTGCACTTCTGCAATGAACTAATTTTCTACCTTTGGCACTGACTTATTTACCAACACAATGTGCAGATGTGGAGGAATTAAAAAACATTAAATTGAGAGGCTCCTTCTGTGACTCCTGCGCTTGAGGGAGCAAAGACGTTGGATTAACAGATCTATTTATTAGGTAGAAAGGAATAAATTTGCAGATGACATCAAGATCAGACTTCTCTATATTAATCTTCACAAATTCTGTCAACCTTTTCAGTCTTGCATGAATTCTTTCAAAAAGCACCCAGTGATGGCAGAATCACAGCCTCTTCAGACAATTTGCTGTTCTTCAAACCCTGACCTCTTGTCATGATTGTAAACCCTTTGCTTGTTTTCCTGCCCCAAGAGGAAGATGAGAACAGAACATTTTCTGTCCCCTGCGATATTTTCCATGTGTGAACACTGCAATGTCTTTTCCCCAGAGCTTAAAAACACAGTTCTTTCTGTCTTTCCTTTTGCTATATCTGTTTGAGATCAGAGGAGCAGTTATTTACATTCAGTCAATTTTTTTTTCTGGTGGTGCCTTCTATTAGATTTTTGCTATTTATTTTCTGTCCTTTGTTTGTGATAGTATCCAAGCAAAGTTTCACATCATCTGTGGCAAAGCTTCAGATTGTTTTGATTTAGCCAGGGTTAGCAGAATTCTGCAAACTCAGCATTTGGAGAAATAAATAGTCCTGTGAGGTAGGACTGGAGCACTGGGGAACTGCTATGAAAGGACATGTGCACAGTGTCTTTTGCGCTGCATTACTCAGCAAGATATCAACCTGTGTCTGTCACATCTTACTGGTTTCAATTCAAAATCACCCCAGTAAAATGAGCTTTTATCCCACAGAGCAAACTAATCTATCTTCCCTGTGTCCCCCACAGCTGCAACCTGGAGGAGCAGTTGAGTTCTGGCACTGCATCAGTGTGAATAAATGTTAGACTTCAGTGTGCTGGAAGAGGCAGCTGCTGCACCATGAAATTAATTCTAAGCTTTTTAAAAATATGATTAGTACCAGGAGCTTTTATAAAACAAAGGAAAACTGGACAGCTTGCTCTAAACCCAAGTTTATATATATTTGTGAAGTTAATCAGTACACTATGAGTGAAGTATAACAAGAGTAATGGACGAGAAGAAACAGCAGTAGCTGAATAATAAATAAATAATAAAAAAATCCAACAACAAGCCCTATGTGCATGTTATTGTTGTCTTTGGGGTTTGGGGTTTTTGACAATAAAAAAATTCACTGATCTTCAATGTATTCATCAGATTTCTTGGTCTTTTGTTTCCATTTGTGAAAGAGACTGTCCAGCCTCATCAGTCTGATGAACTTAGCAATTCATTTAAATCCATTAATTTCAGTAGGGTCTTGCAAATGTTTTGGACTTATATTAGACTCTGTGCTTGCTGTATTGGGAATTAGTTCCATAAATTCCTCATTTACTTTTTTATTCTAACATGAGAATTGGAAAGACATTTCAATTTTTAGGGAAAAGGAATCCACTTGCAAGACAGAAAATTAGCAACAGAACAGAAATAACTGCAAATACAAAATTCAGCTGTCCAAACTTGATCAAAACTTCTGAAAGGCTTGAGTACCCCTCAGCCTACAAATGCTGAAATAAAAATGTCTGCTTTTTATCTTCTCTATTAAGATTGCTAACTTTTGGAATTATTTTTGTCCAAGGCAAATCTTTAATAAAAACACAACCAAAACTTTAAGATATTTAAGATCTTCTTGGCAAGTTCCAAAAACTGGTTCAAATTTTTAGCTTTGCCATCATAACCAGTCCTAACTCCTAATGTTTTCAATGCACAGTGAAGGCTTCCTGGGCAAGCTCTCTGACTTTTAAAGATCATTGTAGGCCACAATGAAGTTTCTTTTTATATACCTACTCCATCATGGTGCATCATTCCTCCTCCTACCGGGTGGAAATAGAGTCAATTTATTTTGCTTTTTCCTTTTGTCAGATTTGACATTGCATGCAAGCTCGTACCCTTAAACAGTTTCTCATCTGCTGCTGGTTTTCTTAGCTCATTATTAAAGCTCTCAGATTATAGGACTGAATTAATATGTAAGTGCCACTTAAACTTTGCAATTCCTAAACCATGACATGTTATGGAGCAAAGAACTAATTTGGCTGGAATTACTGAGCTTGTCCTTGTGTTTTGGAAACAATTGTTTGACAAGTTTATCACCTATGTAAGCTCCATATTTCTGTCCTTGCTGCATTTAATATCTATTTTCTTGATGACTCTCCAAGTAGTCCAGTAGGTGCCAGCTTACATCCTCTCTCAGGGTTTGTTTGCATTTCCAAGCAGGATATCTAAACCTTGGTTTCCTGTGGGACAAGTGCACAGCTGCCTATGAGGAAAGGCCTTCATTCAAACTGTCTAGAAACTACCCATAAGTGTCTAAATAACCCCTCTTTATATAGAGAAGATTGCACCAATGTCCATACAGTCCTAAGCTTTATCTTTGGGTTTTCAAGTGAGTGAAGCTTCCCACAGGTTCCCACCCACTGAGCTACATCATCTTTAAGGGTAAAACACCTAAATTAAGCCCTTGGCAGCTGTGGGGTCCAACTGCACACAAAGTAGAGCTGTTGGTGAGCCTTTGCTCTTAACCATTGACTCACTGCATTAAACATGACAAAGGAGTAGGAAGACACTAGTACTTCATATCTCAATAAGTAATTTTGCAGGTGAACAATTTTGTTATTGCAGATATTTATTTAAGAAATAATGCAAATAATTAATAATATCTTTTAAATATATTCATAACAAGGAGGTTTAAATGGAAAAAATGGAAGTTCCATCAATGGAACTGCTTGGGGCTGAAGGTGAAGAAAAGCTGCCTGCTGTAGAAAAGCTTGTTGAAATAAAAATCAGGGAGCTGAGCAAAGTAGCAAATATTCATTATTGGATATAATTACGAAACAACATGGTGTGGGTTTTTTTCTTTACAATATTCATCAGGCCAAATTATCAGTCTCAGAGAGTCAGGTTTTCCTTCATACCTTTTCTGCCCCACTGCTCTCCCTTTGGTTAAGTTTTCAAATAAAATGCTTCCAAGCCTTTTTTTAGTCTGTGAACCAACATCTGGCACTTCGTGACTTGTTTTGTTCCCTTTCCAGAGGCAAAGACAGTCATCTATGCTGGGGCAAAGCCAACTCTGATCTTGGGGTGGCTGCTTAGCTTTCATCTCCCTTAACCATGATGTGTTTATCACCACATTCAGGCTGCAGAAAGCTTTCCCAGAATGAAGAACATTGTCAGAAAGCCCATGCTATTCAAATCATCACAAACCATGAAGAACAAATTCGTGTACTTCTAAGGCAATGCCCTGGCAATACAGTGTAGGGACAGAAGACAAAAAAGCTCTTGTAGCCTTTTATCTAGAAAACCAACCTCAGAGATGCTTAAAAGCAATCCAGAGATTTCTTTTGTGGACCACCCCCCAAAGTAAAATAAATTTTTAAAAAATTCCCTAAAAAAAAAAAAAAAACAAAAAAAACAACACCCGAAAAACTCCCCCAAAACAC
>VWZU01007868.1:668360-712853 GCA_013397095.1 Sterrhoptilus dennistouni
TTTTTTTTTTTTTTTGTGGAAATGAAGCAAGTTGAAGGCAGAAGAGGAGCCTGAGTGTCTCAGTGTGGGAGGTGGGGATATAGGCCAGGGAGAAAGGAGTGTTCATGAAGGAGTAGGAAGGAGTGTGACTGAGCAGGAGGGAGTATTTACTCCAGGTCCTTTTCTCCACCATGTTCATGGCTGTTCTTGGTCTCACCTTTTTCACCTGCTGTATAAAACTTAGATCAAAAGTCAATGGGAAGAGTAAGCTGTTTCCCTGTGAATCGTGGAAATGTTCCCTTTAGTCTGATAGTCCTGGAAATCAGGTTATCTTCCTTTCTGATTCTCATTTTAGCATTTTAGCACTTTTTTTTTAATGTGTTTTCTGTATTACTGAGTCTCAAGTCTTTATATAATTTCAAAAACTTGGCTTCAGCCTCCTCTAAGTGATCCTAAGGAGGTTATTCTGTACTCCACACCCTCAACATTCCCATAAGAAACTTCTCATTTTCTCTGGCTGCTAATTCTGACCTGTAAGATACATTTACAGTCTTTGGAACTTCACCAGGAGCAGAAGGGAACCCTGCAGACTTCTGAGATTTGTCTCAGCGCAAGTGAAAGGATATAGTATATCTTAAACAATATTTAAAAAAATAATTACTTTATTTCTGCCACTTTTCATCCACATTTCCAATGAGCCACAGTTTCACAGGCATGCTCAGCTTTCAATTCTGATGGGATGTGATGTGAAAATTCATAAAGAAGCTGTTGCTATGTAGCTTTGGAAGCATGGAAACAGTACCCTGCCCAGAAGGATTGCTGTGTTGGCCTGGCTGGTGCCCAACACAGGGAGTGCCAGTGCTCTGATGATGCAGGATGTGGTCTGCCCAATTCAGCAGGGCAGACAAGACTGTGGCTTTGCACAGGTGCTGAAACCAAGTGCCTGTCCCACAGAGCTACTCATCAACTGGGATGCTGTGAACTCAAGGAAGTGAAGGCAGGGGACTTGGGTTAAGGCATGGAGGGAAAATGGGAAATGTGTTCTATTTAGCTGAAGCTGGGGACTTGTTTTTAGAATAAATTAGGTATTAGAAGGGGTAAATTAGGCTAAGATGGTAAATCCAAACGGTTTTCTTCATTCCAAGATTATGGCTTTTTGCCATGGTCAGTATGCCAGTTCTCAAGGAATCTTCAAAAAGTATTGCTATTTAAGATGTCCACTAGAGCATCAAGTGTATCACACAGAAGCAGGTTAAAAAATCCAGTTTGTTGTTTTCTTTTTTTTTACTTTTTGGCAGATTCAATATGAAAAGACATCTGTTCCATTAGTACCATCATCAGCCACTACACATTTCGTATGTTCACATTTGCCAGCTGCAGAATGAGAATACCAGTGAAAAATAATTTTTGTTGGCTGACTGTGTCCATTGCATCTTAAATTTTAGCTCCTTTGGAGTGTGTGAAGGTAGGGAGAAAAAAAGTTATGCTTTAATTTTGCCTAACAAAAAGATATTATTAGTGTCTGTGACTTCAGTGAGGCACAGATGAGTAGGTAAAAGTATTTTCTCTGAGCTTCAGCAACTGGGAAAATTCATTATTTGTTTAATCTATCAACCAAACCAGGGTTTCCAACATAGGCTGGCAGTGACTTTAGGGCCAACACAGATTATTCTAGAGGACATCTTTATAATAAATTATCAATAATGATAACAATTATGATAATTATAACAATGATAACAATAACAATCATATATCTGATAAGAATAAAGCCATAAACTGCTGAAAAAAAAATTAAGGAGCACTGGCTTATATGCCTTCACATAAAATGATTAATAACATGTCTTTTGCAGCTTAGTCATAATAGACTGCAATAGTTCAAAGTTGCTTATAAAATTTACCCTAAATCTATTCTTACCTTTCTCAAGAACTCATCCTTATGCTTGCTAATCTTTAGGAATAAATACTAGAATAGACTTATACAATCTTCAGGCAAGGGGAAAAAGGATGTAGCCTTTAATACCTGTGGGATTATTGACTGGTGGTTAAACCTTGACATTCTCTTGTCTTACGATTTTAATTAAGTAATACTATGAAATGCAGCAAGACAGTGACTAAGAAATAAATCCACACAAATACATTGATCTTTGTTTATAATACAATAAAATGTCTTTTGAGATGGAACTGTTGAAGTTGTGATTTCTCTGGCTTAGAGTGTTCTACAGGTAGAAATATTAAACTGTGGGTCTGTACATTGGTTATCACTTTCAGATATTGCACTAATTCCAGATAACAGTTAATTTTTCTTCTGCAGACAAAATGACTATGTAATGCTTATCCCAAATCAGTTTTGTTTCCATGTCAATTTCTGCATTCTGCAAGCCATAAATTTTAGTGCTTGGGGGAAAAAAAGTGAGGCAAGTAGGAATAAGATATGTGCTGTGAACTCCCACTTTCATCAACATCATTTCCTGCTTGGGGGAAGGGGAATGGACTGCAGTGCTGAAAAGCCCCAGGATGCAGTTCTTGTTTGTCTTAAACAATACCAGTTCCTAAGGTTAAGGATGATAATGATAATGATAATGATAATGATAATGATAATGATAATGATAATAATTATAATACTACTAAAATAACCCTAACTGCACTGGGTGGTGAGCACATTTAATTTGGACTAGAAAATTCATGAGATTTCAGGAAATATGAGAATCCTGAATAACTATGCAGTTGAGCAAGTATTTCTACATCAGGAAACCAGCATACACTGTACCATGCTGGCTCCTGTCAGTAAAATTGTGAAGGAAGACATCAGACCCCTTTAGCTTCATTAGCAAAACTACATCTCTTCTGAAGCTTGATGTTCTGTTGACTAATTAGACATTTCTTACTGGTTCTGAAGGTATTGATTTTCATTTCTTAACAAAATTTTAAAAAAACACAAGCCTTAACACCTTCAAAGGAAAAACTATTTTAAAAATACCTTGTGCAGTCACTGTGAGCACTGTGTCATTGTCCATCCTTATCACCTTGCAAATGGACTGATGGAGTGTTTCCAGTTTCCTCCCAGTACACTATTAATCTAGAATGAGAACAGTCAGATGCAATGTCCCTCATGTCAAGTGATTGATAGTGACATTTGTTTACAATACCAAGCCCTTTTCAATATTCTGCAATTTGATTTTCTGTGGGTTTTTTATTGTCCTCCACTCTGATTTATTACTTAACATTTTTATTTATGCTCCTTGATGTTTGTCTTCTGCAGAGAGAAATAAACAGTGATGGAGACTTTAAGGGTTTCAGTGGGTCTTGAAGAGGCTAGACTTAGATACAGAGTACCAGAGTGCCACTTTTTTGGGTGGATTTCAGACTTTCCCCCATTTATGTCTCATTCACCTTGCACAGATGCTGCCCAAGTACAGTCTCTTTTCTACACCAAATGTGATGGACATGAAGTTTGCCTGCCTTGGAATGCACTGTGATGTAAAAGACTGCATACAGCTGGTAAAGCAGATAAGGTGTACATCTGTTTGAATGCCCCAGTTAACCATGCTGGGATTCATATTTCCAGGATTGGAAACAGCAAAAGACCTGAAATTGGCTAAGTCACTGTGTGTAAAAGCACATTGCAAAACTTGCCCTTGGTCCAAAGCAGCATAAGACCAACATTTAAAAATTTACTTTACAGTGAGTTTGTTGCACCTCCTCTTGTCTTTCATACACCCATTTTTTTCCCTTTTATGAATAAAATAAGGAGAGAATCGTGGCATGAATCATGCCCAAACACAGTGCTGTCTGCTCATCAATAACAGGCTATACTTTTTCAGTTGGATAATTTATACTAGAAATAAATAATTATCTTGTCCTAAAAAGATTGCAAAGCCAACTGTCAGGGCCTAAACCCAGCATAATTCTTTAGCAAGAAGCAAAAGGTTTGCTTTCTTCCTTCTGAATTTTTTTTCCTGCTGAAAAATTTTCTATCTCTCATGTCCAACTATTTTAACATAAAATCAAACATTTAAATATAAAATATGACAGTATAGGAAAATCTAGAGGTCTTCATTAGAAGTATTTCTATTTCTAGAACATCTAGATTGACTTTACTCAAATGGAGCAACACTTAGCATGGTAATTGGATAGAGCCAGCAATGAGTACAGGGATGAAAAAATGGATTCATGATTTTTGGAGTTAGCTTTTGATAAGTATAGAATAATCTTAACAGAAGGATCAGCTTGTGAGTGTATGGAGTGGCTACTAAAGGTAGTCAAATGTAACGTTATCATATTTGCTGGAGGTTCAGTTCCTTCTGAAAGATACCTGCTTCAACTCAGGGCATGATATTCTGGTAGTCTTGATCCTTAGGTTAAGACCCTCCAAAAAGAAAACAAAAAGCCAAATAAAGCAAAACAGAAAAACAACAAAAACACACACACAACATACCCCCCCCAAAAAAACCCCAAACCAAATCAACAAAATGAAAACAAAACAAAAAAACCAACCAACCAACCAATAAATTGCAGTTGGCAATATCAGAGAGAAGTTTCTGTTCCCATGAGTGCAAAGAGCTCACAAGAAAAGTCATTCAGATACCAGAAAAAGAGAAACATTGATTGAAGAGTCTAAGCTTTTATTGGCAGCAATGTTTCAGACTTGCTTTCTCATTCATTTTAGGTACAGCAGCTTCAAATACAGAGCCATTGTATCATCTGGAACAGAAAAGCATCACTGAGACTTAATCAGATCCCCGGCTAGTGTCACAGGCTTGTACTAGGAAGTCGCCTGGTTTATGCTGAGATTTTGCAAATCACACTGCAACAATGTATATTTTTGTAAATGCCTGCAAACTCATAGTAATGATAATTTTGAGAAATGGAAATTTTTAATCTGAAAAGAAGTCAAATGATTAAAAAACCTTGAAATTCTACCCACCGCCCCATACATCTGAGAGTTTTGCCAATTATCATGTTGTGAAAATTAGTTTGCTCTTGATTTCTTGAGGCTTAGGGAGAAGTAAAAATTTTGGGTTTTTTCCCCCCAAAGAACAGTATCTTGTCAGATAATTTACACTTTTTTGTCAAAGTAAGTATCATAAAAGTACCTGTATTATAAAGAGAGCAGGTATCCATGGTGATCAGCAATTTACCATCTTTTGTTCTCAGTTTTAACTTCAAAGAAAGTAAAATAATTACTCACTATTTTGACTATTGGCTAATTTCTGCATAAGATAAACTGTAAGATGTTAGAACAGGGTTATAAATTACTTGCTAAATTAGTTAAACTCATCTCTGTCAAGCCAACACCTTCAATAGAAACATGTTATTGATAACATATTTTCATTCTAAATGAAAACAAGATATTGCAAGATATTATATAAGGAGAGGTAATTTACTGACATCTTCATTTGTGCTTTTTTTCTTCTTTATTTAAAATTAAGAAATTAAAAATTAAAAACTAGGAGATCTGCCAAGACTGAATATCACAGTCTGCACAGGATTAAAGAATAGCCATATGAATATCTGCAGTTTCCTCCTTTTAGCTGAGGAGTGGTTGCAAATCCTGAAGATGACTGAGCTGAATCTGTCTTTCAAGTCCACATTAATGTTGTTGCTCCATTGGAATTAAATTAATGAAAAAGTTATTTTAAACTTTTCTTTTTTGTTGTGTGAGAACCACAAGACCTCATTTTTGTACTGCAACTTTTATTTATCATCTTAACTCTCACACACAGTATTAAAAGACAGAGAAGATGTTCAGCAGCTGAAACCTTGATGGCTTCCCTCCATGTCATACAGAGAAGTCCTCGAGTTTGATTAGTGAAATAAAGAGAGGAATAAAGAAACCCTTTTTGCTGTAATGGATTGCATGGGGCTGAAAGAACTTGCCACTTACACCTTGGCACCAACACTGAAGCCTCCTGAGTTAGATGCTTAGACTGAGGTAGATTGAGGAGGGACTCTGTGTCCTGAAGGGTGAGGAGAGGGCCAACTCAACAGGATGTGCTGTATGGACTTGTGTGAGTTCACTTGTCTGACTCTCCTGCTAAAGAGATTAGTCCTCTAATTTCTGGGTAGGAACTACAGCTAGAGCTCGACACTATGGCCATGGCTGAGGACAGGCTACTACCAGGCCCTCCTCATTCCTTAAATATCCAGTTATGCGAATGAAGGTATCTCCAGCAAAGCAATGGAAATGAGGTATGCTTCAGAATTACATAACCCTACTCATATTTCATTCATAAATCATATATTGATGTTTAACTATGGGTTCGTAGCATGAAGATCTAAAAAGATGATAGTTGGTGGTTGTGAAGTTTATGTATTTTCAAGGAAGGAAAAACTATTTTTACATTTTCTCACTCTTTATTATATAACCAAAATTAGAAAGAAAATAAGATAATGATTAGAATTTGAGTAGCAGAAAGTAGTTTATGCTGCAACTTTGAAGAATTCTAAAAAGGGGAATTTAGAATAGGTAATTCTATTTCTATTATTATTATTATTATTATTATTATTATTATTGCAAAAAACAAGATCAGTATTGATACTACTTAATGAGAAATTGTCAGTTTTACATCAGTGGATGAAGAGGAAATAAAGATATGGCTATACTTTTTGCTATTGTATTCTTCCAAACTACAGATGATGCTGGAAATGAAATAGAGCAGTTTTCAATAGTAATTAAAATGAGACCAGTAGCAGGTGTTTGCTAGCAAGAAGACGCTGAAATTTTTCTTCAGCTCATGTGTCTTCAGCTTCTATGTGTCCTCATACATAGAACCAGTCAATAAACCAATGTTGTTTTTTTTAAGCTGGGATAGTTCATGGACATCTTCCTGGATGTCAATTCTCAGTGAATATCCATCACCAAAGCAGGAGTTCCTTTGAATGTTAACACTGCTTTTCTCCAGGGATCACCTGAGCTTTTCAGGATAAAATACCTGCAGTATTTTTGGCTGTGGCAAGGATACAGCATCACAATTTACTTAGATACATATTGGTCTATTACTACTGTAATAATTATTACTGTGTCTTTCTAGTCTATTTATTGTTCAGCTATAAACCTTTATATTTAAACTTTTTCTTTGTATCAAAAATGAAATTTAAAGGGAGTTCCTGTGAAACAGAACACCTCACTGTAGCAGGGGCTTTCACGGACATTCTGCCCTTGCTGTGGAACAATTCCTATAAACAGATTTTTTAACATGACTTCCAGGAACAGGTTGTACTGTGTTGTTTGAGGAAAAATGAATTCTCTAATTAGAAACAAAAATAGTTCATGGGACAAATTTAAAGGTTCTGGTGAAAAGCATCATTGTGTGCTGTGCTGAGACTATTCTCCCCTCAGCTAACCTGAAAATTACTGTGAAGGGCTCATCTCAGCACTCAGAGCTCAGGCACCAAACCATCATTTACTTTAATTTCACCAGAGCCCCCAGCCATCACAGTAAGGAAGCACAGCACAGCTGCACCATCTCCTGCTCCATAGGTCAGTAAAGTTACTGCCTACAGGCAGTGATTTACCATGTTTTTATCTTTCAGTAATTAAAAATATTTAGTCATGTTTTCAAAGGCAAACAGATTTGTTGCCAGAGTTCAATATTGTTTTCTAAACCCTGTGCCCCTGCAAAGTATAAACTCAGCTCAGCTTTAAATATTTACACTTCATGCATTTCTCCCTTCTGGGACTGGAGTGTCACTGTAGAGAAGCTTGCACTGTTTTGAAATTGGCATAAATTGAGCTAGTGGCTTGAAAAAAGTGTTTTTGAATAACGTAGCATATTTTTCTCAGTATTTTGAAAGTTCTGGAGTTTCTTATTCTGAAACAAGAAATAGAACTAGATACATAATTTTCATGAACCTCAACTACTTTGGGGGCATTGTAGGTGTAGTGGCATTAGATAATCACATTGGGAAATAACTTTCCTTCATTATATGTCAATATTAAAATCACAGAATAAGAAATACAGTGTATCTAATGTTGGAATGTCAGACAAATGTTGGAATTACTTTTTCATTATTTCCATTTAATTTTTTTCCAATTTAGTAAAAATTAAAATACAATAAATCTGTACAAATCACACTAATGTAATTTTCATTTTCTTACAGTATTGTGTCTTTGTATATAATATAGTCATACATAACACAGTGAATACTTTGGGACTGTACATTAACTGGTGATCTTTTGATCTAGACTATAGATACAATATAGTTTTATTGTCCTTTCCCTTAAAATCTGAAATTTTGAATGTGTTAGCTTGCATGTTTGCTAGGCACATATTCCAAATTTCTTGGGATTTCATTTCTATGGTTGGACATCAGGAATCAAGGATTAATTCTCACTGATCAATGCTGTATCATTGGTTGTACACTAGTCTGTGAAATCAGTGTCACAGCAAAAAACCCTCTTTTACTACATCTCAAAGAATTACTTCACCACATTAAAACTTATGGAGGTTAGAGGGGCATATCGGAACCTTTGTCTTCTTCCGGGCCCCACAATCTGCTGGAGTTCACAAAATGCCATGGTAAAAAGATAACATAATCTCTCTAGAGTCAAACAGTCAACAATCGAAAAGCCTATTTCAACTCACATCTCTCTTGTTGGTAGCTACTCAATTGTGTGTGTATGATCCCACCAGGGAGCAAAAGAGGAAACACACATTTACCATCTGTGACTCCAAACCAGTTCTCTGGCTTTTTCTTCTTGATTTTTGTTAAAACCTTTCTCAACTGTTATTGATGCTTTAAGTTTAGCAGCAGTAGAGCAGAGTGCCCTGAAGGGTTTTTGAAGCTGGGACATCAGGAATTTCAGTCTCTTCAATCACCATTTTTAGCAACAAAAATTTCTGATATTTGCAAGAAAAATATTTTGGCAATGAGAGAGGTCAATCATTGGAGCAGGTGACCAGAGAGATTGTACAACCTCCATCCTTTGGGATGCTCAAATTTGTTTGGACATGGCCCCGAGCAACTTGATACAAACTGGAAATTTGATTTTGTTACCACTGTTTCGAATGACGAGTTCTAGTGAAATCCTTATTTTTCTTTAAAAACATGATCAACTTCTGCATTAAAACTCACCGTTCTGCAGCAAGTTTGGAAGAATAGAATAAATTATGGAGAAGCTTTGTAGAAAATGGCATGCTCACTTGTTGCAGTGCATTTTGAGTTTTCTAAAGTTCTGTATGATTTTTGTTATTGAGTTTCCGTAATAGTTCATTCCTACCCCCACCCCCCTTTCCCTAATCCCTGTCATTATACCCTTAATAGCCCTCTCCCAGTCTATTGTATCTCCCATTGCATCTTATCCATTGACACACCCAGGTGGCTCAGCCAAGGCTTCAGGTATCCCCCCACCCCTTTTGCCCCAAAATGGCAATGCCAATGCCCACAGTACCTAAGTCACACCCTCTCATTTCCATCAGTAACACTCCGTACTTAAAGGGGAGGTAAGAGCGCAAATCCTCACTCATGCTCTCACACCCTGGGCTTCACCCTGAATAAACACCTTCCTAATTACCACCAAGTGTGAGCCACTCTTTCTTCCAAGCAAGAACATGTCTTGGTCTGAAATCTGGACCCAAAGATAAAACTCGTTTATATGGTATCTGAAGATCAAGCTAGCTGGGAGACAAACTCAGAGGAAACATACTCATTCAGATGCCTCTATTTTTATATGGTATGTTTAGAAATATTTAACTTTTTGGTGTGTCCCAGTTTTCATCATTCCCACAGTAGAGGAGTAAATAGTGGTAAATTGTCCTGTCATCCTTTTCAAAAAACCATAATATAAAGTCCAACTTTTTATAAATGCCATATCTGGAAATTTCTAGGGCTCCACAAGTACAAAGTTAATTCCTGTACCTAATAACTGGGTCAGAGTTCTGTGGGATATCAGACCATTATGTCTGCCTGCTCTGAAATTCATGAGGTCTAGTTCACTTTCTGCTTTCCTCTGGGTTGATTTAATCATAGTGAAAATTCACTTACATGTATGGCAGCACAAAACCAAAACCAGAATTTTAAAACCAGACAACTCTTTGACCTTAAATACTGATTCTTACTCCCACAACATTATTCAAGCATATAACTCAACCTTCTTTTAGTAGCAATTGAGAATCTTCATTATACTGGCAGGACTTTGTTTACAGAAAAATTATAGTATGAAGACAGAATCAGGAACATAACTGAAAATGGAAAATATGTATAAAGCATATATATATATATAGTGTGTATATGTGTAAAAAGTGTGCTATAAAATATAGGGTTCTCACAAGTTCTCAGAAGGTTTTTTTGGTTGGGTTTTTTGGTTGGGTTTTTTTGTTTGTTTGTTGCTTTGGCTTCTTTCATTTCCCCATCCCATCCACCCTGAGATAATTAACTGAATTCTAAGACAAGTACGTTGCAATCTACTGAGGACAGCTAATACTTGATAAATCCAAGGCATTAATCTGGAGACAGTGAGAACTGCAGACAGACTTAGACAAAATGATAATGGTAAATAGACTTGGCCATCTCTTGTGGCTGAAGTCAGAATATGTAAAGCCCTTACAGATAGTAAAAAATTGCTAATTACTTTTCTTTAGTTTTGTCTGTAACTTTGAAGCAAAGTACATCCCTGGAGTGTTCACAAAGTTCTTTAGCTTCCAAAAAGGCCACTGGAGAGCCCATAGGAAGAATTTTGTATCTACACTATAGTAAGTGTTGATGAAAACCTTGAATTAAGATCATTAACAGCAAAAATAGCATAATTGCCTTTGAATAATCTTTTTTTGCTAGAGGATAATAACTTTGACTTTTATGCAGTTTCCTTGCAGATTGAAATCCCATAAACCAGAGAGGGCTCCATGGTAAAAACAAGCAGGACTGCAACTCTCACCTACTGTTTGGGGAACCACTGTATAGTGGGAAAAATAATTTCTTTCAATGCTTTGACCAAGTGATAATTAGCATAATACATTTTAAAATGGAAAATATAGGAATGTATTGAGGAAAAAAAAGACAGATCCTGTGAACTCTCATGTTTTTAAATAGCTGGTCTATAATTCAGCCTCTTAACTGCAGGTGCCACAGCAACAATGCCAACATACCAATAGCATTGAATTCATAGAGGCAGAATAATGAGTCCAAGGTTTATTATGCTGATTAAAAAATGCTTTCTGAGTTCTCTTCCTGAGAGAGAATTTCTTTGCATCTGAACAAATTACAAAACTATTTGTAATTGATTTTGCCCCTCTCTTTTTTCTCTTCCCCTGCATAGGAGGAGGTACACAGTGCAGAAGAAAATGTGAGCTTTTACTTTTCCTGTTGTGTAAGCCAGCTGTTCAGGCGATCAGTCATGGATCTGAGCCTCGGAGTAGGACCATATCCAGGGAGAAGGATTATTTCCAGGAGAAGTAGGGATAATGGTACTTTGGAAGGCTAATCAAACACATTTGAAGAGAGGGAGTTCAGATGAGGGAGAAATGGGAAAAAAAATCTGAAATACACAAAAGACTGTCTAATCTTTATAAAGTAAGGTTTTGAGAGCTTCTTCTAGGAGTGTAAGCAGAAGAACTGATTAAAAAAAGAGACTCAGCATAAAGGAAGCCATTGAATTTTGTGACTGCATACAGATAAGGAAACAGATAAGGACATATATAGTCATAAGAAATGGAAATGCTGAAGGATGTAGAGGTAAGCAACCTTTTTGTAGAAGGTGTGATGTGTTTCAACACTTTGGACAATGCTCTTCATCTTTTCTCTCACTGACTTTCGATGTGCTTTGTTACAAACGAGGAAACAAGTCTCTGTGCTACAGCTCCATCAGCCTATGCCATCTTCAGACATTTCCATCCAGTTTTTACATTTGTTACTATAATAATCTGTCACCTAAGTAAAACAAGTAGGCTCTCATTCTGTATGTACTATGTCCAGAAGTAGAGATGGCTTCAGACACAGAAAATCACAAATTTAACTAACCTTATTTTTCTCTTTGGTTTGTTTATCCAAAGCATTTGCTAGGACAATATCAGAAGAAATATTTTGAAGATATCCTTATTTTTGCTCACAGCTGTTATTAACATACATATGATTTATTTCAGCTGTGTCAATTTAACAATTTCTATAGAAGAAGAAAAGAAATTTTAGTGATTCTGTGATGGAATAAATATTGCCTGAAAGTGCAATGTATTCAGTAAAGGATGAACCAGGTAGACTTGGGAATTCAAGCACTATAGAGAAACAAAATAAAACAAAGGATATGACTGAACTAGTGCTTAATGTTTATCAGAGAGGCACAGATTTTAAAGTGATCATGGTGAAATGAGAGTAGTGAAGGAGAGGAGCCCAAGAATATAAACTAGGTTAGTGTGTAACAGCTGGAGTAAATATTGTCTAGTACCTTCTCTGGCATCTGAGATACATCCCACCTATTCTGGGATGACATTAGATGTCCAGACTTTATGTCAGAGGTGGGTAAATTGCCAAGTTCAAATCTGTTACAAAAATTGTTCCACATGGTATTCTTGTGAAAGAGATGAATCAAATGCTTATAATCAAATTGATTTTGCTTTAATGAGTTTGCTTTTCTTATTTTAAAATGATGGGAATAGAGAGCCTGTGTTGGATTAGATGATATCTGGGAAACTTTGTATTATGATGGCTCAGTGAAGCCATTACACAGTGAAACCCAGTTTCTTGATTTTCACCGTGTAGCTCTGAGCTCAAATTCATCCCTCCCTCAAAGGTTTTGTTCCCCACCTGATATTATTGAATATTAGAAAAAATTCTGATTGAATGTTTCCGAAAGGCAAAAAATTTCTATAAAATACCATTGTTTGGAAAACGTGCAATACCTTAGTTTTGTTTTCTCATATAACTCCAAATAAGTCAGTATGTTCCAGGGAATGTAATTTTGCAGTACTGTGGACAACAATAAAATCCCAACATGTAATGTTCAGTATAGTAACTGATCTTAGGAATTGGTTTCTTAGCTGCTGCAAAAACCATGCACTTCATTTTTGCTGCAGTCTCTGCTTTCAAACAACAATCCCCCCTCTCCCACCAATAAATAAAAAATTCCCCCAGAAAAATCCAGCTTTACTTTGCTTAGGATTCTTTTTTCTTTTTCAGCTTAATCCTGTTCAGTGGTGGCCTGAACTATAAATGGAAGTTTTTCCTCAGAACTGTTTCCAAAATTTTTCTGGCAGTATGTATTAGAAATAGTATCTTCAGTATACTAGCTCCTCACTCTACATTTGGCAGTTTTCATTTCTCATCATTTGGCCACAAAAAAATAATGAGAGTTTTTGTGGCTTTTAATAGGTCTGATTGTATTTTAAAATTTTAATTAATCCAATAATTTGGATTTATATGATCACATTCTACATAGTAATTTGAATGCAAATGACATGTTGAAATTCATGAGTCTCTGACTCTTTGGAAACAACTCGGAATAACATCTGTCTTTTTTCACAGATTGCTCGTAATACTGATTTGTGGTTGGAAATTGTCTGCCATATCCAGGTCATTCTCAGTTACCTCAAACTTGTGGGCATTTATAGCAGTAACAAAAATGTAATTAAGTATCAAGTGCACCTAATGTTACCTATAGAATATTTCCATCTGTATTGACAGTGCTTCTAGCATAGGTTTATCAGCAAATATCACAGACATCAAAATAACATGGTGCATTCCTTGTACAAAAAAATACAGATGAAAATAGTCAGATCCATCCCAATTCCCACCCTTCAGAAATTCTGGTAGGCAAGTCTCTACAGGCAAACACTTTTCTTTTCAGTGTTCTCCTTCATCCCACCAAATAATTCGCCTTTAATTACCAGCCATTACCAATCCATACTTTTGCTGGTTTCCTACAAATGTTACATTCCTTCCACACTTTATTGTCTTTATTTTTCTTTAGGAAAATCCATTTTTCATTTAAAATATGTATTCTCCTCCAGAAAACAAATAAAGCAAACATTTTCCATTGGAAAGAAGGACATGGTTTTCCAGTTGGCTCCTGTTATTACTATTAAGTCCCTACACCTTTTGGGAACTTTGAAAATGCACATAACCCTTTGAAATAAGCTTAAATGAGAGAAATCTTGCATTCATTTTGATACCAAAGGTAAATATTACTCTCTCGTTTTTTTAACATATGTTTATTTTGATTAGTAAACTACGTCAAAGATTTTGAGCTAGTAAACATTCTGTCTCTGTTCCCAGAAAAGTTATGATCTTGAGTAAATGCTGGAAAGCTTGAATGGTGTCACAGGTAAATATTGACAGAACAAAATAAATTACTTGTGAAAAGTGGCATAATGCTGTAATCAACAGAAAACTGAGAGGTGGTTAAGAGGCCTGCTTGGTGGAAAAAAAATGTTCAGGAATTCTAATGGGAAGACTCATCTGCTCGGAGATGAACTCACCTCTCAATATCTGAATACAACATATAATGCCTAAAGGACAACACTTACTTTATGCTTTGCAGCACAGAATCAAGTTAAAAAGGTTTGAGTTTAAGCAATGTGTAGTGTAGTCAGATTAATCTTGATGGAAATAATTTTCAGATACAACCGTGTGGGAGATATAGATCTCTATGGGACAGATGGAGAGATATTGCAGTTTGTCATTCTTAGATGAAGGAATGTGTTCAAATATTTTATTACAATTGTATTTTTATGCTTGCTACAGTAGATCACTTATAAAGGCACTATCTATGATTTGTCAGTCTAGCACAGCTTGCTTTTACTGAGAAAAGTAGAGAAGGCATGAAGAAAGCTGTCATATCCTTTAATATTTATTGAATAAAGTGCCAGAAGGAAGATTTAACATTTTTCCGTGTGTCTGTTTAAAAATGCAAAACCGTTTTGCTAGACATTGAATTCCAGAGGAATTAAGGAGCTTGATTAAAGAAGAGGAGGTTGGTTGATGAAAGTAAAATGATATGTGAGAGTAAGAATGTAATAAGATAAAAAAGTATACATGATTTGAAGTTTTGAATGGAAAGTCTGAGCCAGGCTGTCTCTGACTATGTGATAACCAAACTCTGGCTTACAGGCTAAAATCAGACCTATATTTTTACTTCAGACACCTCTTTTCTGACAATTGGTCTCTCAGTGGCATATCTTTTTTTTTTTCTTCTTTTTNCTGGGTTTGGGTTGTTTTTTTTTTTTTGTTTTTGTTGTTGTTGTTGTTGTTGTTTGTTGTTGTTGTTGTAGTTGTTGTTGTAAAGTTGTCAAATGCCTATTGCAGCTGTGGCACACAAAAGTGATTCCATATTGATTACAATCTTTGAAATGTGGATCAAGCTTTTGAATACAGTTGGTCCCAAATATTGATCACTTGGCTTTTTTTTTTAGATGGCATTCTATTACAACTGCTGCCAATGTGAGAACTGAATTTCAGGACAGGGTTTTGAAGAAAACTTAGAGAAATCTCTTTTTTTAATTTGCAGTATTTCTGTAAAATTTCATCTAGAACACAATTCTCTTAGAAAGTTGCAAGTCTTTCAGCTTCTCTGTTTTTTTAAGGCAAGTAAACAATTCTTAAGCTTCCTTCCCTAAAATCTACTACATGGATGGGATTTCTTCATCAGAGGAGTGTCTTTCAAGTGGAAAACTGTGTCGTGAGTAAACATTTCATGCCATACACATCTAATTGTTTGCTTCCTTGAATACTGAGTAAGCACTATTGGGACCCCCTACTTGTGAAGGATGATTACTTCCATTTAGCTCTGCTGCCTTGGTAGCATAGTTGTTCCTTAAATACTGACTTGCTAGAAATTATTTGTCTGGAAATTCAATTTGACTTTGGCTACAGCTCATAAAAAAATCTCAGCACTCATTAAGGTTACTAATGATGAAATTTTGTTTTATAAATTTCTCCATACTTTCTTATTAGATGGAAGCTCCATTCTTATGGCGTAAAATAGTTCATATCATCTTGTAGGTAATTTCAGCCTATAGGCTCACTGCTCATCGGATAGATGAGATTTATTACCCTGTGAGTGTTTTCTCAGGAAATAGACAAAAAATAATTTATTGAGTTGCCTTTTAGAGATGCTTTTTAAACGTTGTTGATGTGTTTAAATGTTAAATGTGTTGTTAAATTTTTATTTTCTTTCTGTGCATGGCAAGTCCTACTATAGTTTCTCATAATTCTATCTGTAGGGTTTGAAGAGTGCTTTTTTAAAAAATTATTTTTGTCTTTTTTTTTTCTTTTTAAGTGATTAAACATTCTGTGATGCTTGAGGGATTTCCTTTATTGTCCTCAATGTGAATATTTCAACAAATAAAATGGTTATTGTTGTCTTTTATACACTTCATAAAATGGTTTTAAACTTCAAGTAGACATATCAACTCAAAAGTCCAAAGATTTAATGAGTTTTAAGTAACACCTGATATAAAAAATGTCTGTTAAATTCAGAATATAATTACAGATATGCAGAACACAGGTCTGAGGCCTGATTAATCTGATTTTGAATCCTCAATTGTTTAGACTTTAGCATTTGGGGTGTCAAATTATGTTAATTAGATTGCTTAAAATATTTTCCCCAGCTATTGTGAGTGTTAAAGTCATAAAACCTAACTGTTGGATAGCAACCATTATTTCCAGACCAGGCTAATAGAGTAGCAGTAGTGGCACTTGACACAAAACTTAAATCTGCTTCAGGACTCCAAGATGGAGAACTGCTCCATGCAGCAGCAGTTTATCAAGGACTTCCAAACATCATGCTGTTTACTTAGAAGCTGATAAATGTGGCATTTCAGCTCTCTCTTCTGCAAGGTGTCCACCTTATTTTTCCCATCTTCCCTGCTTGGTACACCTTCATTCAGCTACAAGATAAAACTCCTGCAGATTTGATCCCAAAATAAGCCACTCTGAATTAATTCCCATGATTTAAATGCAGTCCCTGAATGTTTTGGTATTAAGAGGGAATGTCATGATGAAAGATTTGGTTCAATAATTACAGCCTGTTGAAGTCAGTGGGATTTCTGATAGAGCAAAATCTTACTGAGCATTATGCAAATAAGCCCAAATCATTATAGTTATTAAATGACTGTGTGCACCAGGAAGGAAGAAAACCATTGGTGGCTATAAAGGCTTATAATTAAAACTGATGGAATGAAGTGGAGTAGAGTAATCTAGGCTGAATGCTAGAAAAAAAGCTTAATGGTAAGGTCCATCAAACTGCATAAAAGTTCATTGACTAATGGAAGCAATATTCAGTTATTACACTGAACTGGACAAGGAACTGAAATGTGTTCTAGGAGCTTTTTTTGACATAGTGAGCTGAAGAATGACTTTTCAGAATATGTGAATAGTTATTTTCTCTAAAAATCTTGTTAGCCAGGCTATAGCTTTGGTCATTAACTTCCTTTCTGTTTGAAGGTTTTGTGTTCTGAGTTGCAGATGTAGGAAAACATGTAACTTTCAAAATATAATTCTGGTTGTGTGACAGGTACAAATTTCCCAGTTGCCTTTAGAAAATAAAAACAAGGAGAGTTCAGGACTTTCAGGAGAAATCTAGACTGAGACATTTCATGCAGAGTTTAGAAATGGGAGAATGACCACAGGCTAGGTAAAATTGTATTTAATTCTTTCATGGATCCCACAGTCACAGAATAGATGAGTCTGGAATAGACTGCTAAAGAGCATCTGGTCCAGTCTCTGACTCAGGCAAGGAGATGTAGGATTAGGGCTGTGTCCAATCAGCTTTTGATTCTCTCCAGGGCTGAAATCTTCAAAACCTCCCTGATCAACTTGTAACTATCCTTGGTCATCCTCACAATCAAAAAGTGGGTTTTGTTGTTCAGAAGGAGCATCCTGAGTTTCAGTTTGAGTCCATTACCTCTAGACCCATCACTGGGAAAGCAAATTACCTGGTTACTAGCCAACATAAGTTTTTGCCTTTTGGATGCTGTTTATGAAAATGGGCAAAACCTACTCAGACTATTTTTCCCCTTTATTTAATTCCAATTCCAGTGGCCAGCAGAGAACTCCTTAAGGAGAAAGTTCATTCAGTAGCTGTGTTTTCAAACTGCAATTATCTGATTTGTGAGAAGTGAGAAAATGTAGGTTGTGCATGGATTTCATATCATCTCTGTGAGGTGATGCAGTGAAGCTTCAGAAGGATTATGAAAAAGCTGAATTTGTAGGCCTGGAGTCTGAGTTCTTCAATCATATGTTGTTCAGTCCTTAAGGAGCTGCAAAATAGAATTCCCCCCACCTTAAAAAATAAACTGTTAATACCTGCAGCTTCTGCTTTTATGATTAATGCTTAAATCGGAAGCATCCAACATTCCTCTCCTAGATGGTGATAAAAAGAACAAGAGGTTGAGATAAGAAATCTGTTACTACTCTAAGAAAATGCATCTTAGGAGAAGGTTTCACATGACATTGTTATTAGTATAGATCTGGCAACAGTTTGCCTTAGGTTTTTATGAGTGTTTTGCAGAAGATTCAGAGGAACCAGTTCAGTCCAGTATCTACATAGACATGTTTGTGTTCATATGTAGTGCAAGAGGTCTTACATACATACTTTATCTTTACCATAATTATCAAGAGAAAAATTAGTCACTACAGAAATACCCTAAGAAATTCAGTAAGCAATAGTTCTATAGCAAACAATTTATATATAAAGATAAATACTTATTTGTGAATAAATATTCAGAAACAATTCCCTATAAGCTGCTTTATTATTCATAACAAATAAAAGGACTTGACAGTAATTCGAATACAAAATAACAGAGAATAATGTTTTTTCAATATCAGTGATAGATGATTTTTAGCTTAAGGTAATATAAAATATTGGAACATGACTTTGGTACCTAACACATAGCTGCTAAGATTTAATGTTGCTGAGCAGCTTGCTTGGATGCTTTTCCAATGATTTGCAAAGCCTTGATGATTTCACAGTGATTAACTCTACCATATGCTTTTTTTTTTTAAAGGCCAATTTTGCCAGGCCATCAGTTTATGTGCAGATTAAACTGGCAAGTGTAACCAAACTTTTAGAATCAAGTAAAGTAATAGTAATTGTTTGTAACTACTTTCAGTTTTCTTATTGCAGTTGGGAAGTTAAAAAATAAAGAAGATGGATAGGTAATAAATGAAATCCTCATTTGGGATGACAGCTGGAGTAGCAGAAAATTCTCCTGTTGTCATGGGTTATAGCTACCAGTTATTTTTCATATAAATCGTTTCACTCATCTCTGGTTGGCAGGAGTTCTTGGCACCACTGATATTTACAGTGGCTGATTCTCTAAGAGAAGCCTGAGAAATATTTTCCTTTCTCACTGCTTATGAATGACTTGTGTTTGGTACCAGAAAGAAGGCAGATTTCTAAGTACACAATAAAGGTTTTGGGCCCTGCAAATGGACAGAAACAGGCAGGTATGAGTAAATACACCATGAGATTAACTCGGTTGGAGCACAGAAATAACACCAGGATCATGGGTTTCATCCCTGTATGTGCCTATCACTTAGGAGTAGGATGTGATGATCCTTCCAGGTCCCCTCCATCTTGAATATTCTATGATTTAACTAACAAGAAAGGTGGTTAGAGAAACCCTCCTTCAGCAGCAATCCATTGTCCAATGAGAGGATAATAAGTGTTGCTTCTCTGGCCATAGACAATGAAGTGAAACAGACTAGATACTGGGTGTAGGAAAATGTGAGGTGTCTGCCACAGTAGCCTTTAAACCAGGGTCAGGAATTCAGTAATCAAAAAAATGCAGATCTATTAAAAAGTACACACATAATCTCATAAATATATATATATATATATGGATGTAACATAGACTTACAATTTATAAATAAATTGGTGGATAATTTCCTGCTTTTGTCCTGAGATCTCAAACTCTCTCTGACAGGAGGGAAAGAACATTTTGTTCTCAGAAAACTGAAGAACTGCTTATATCTGGTAAGAGATGGCTTCACTGAGATAGCAATGTTTTCTTAATTTACATGTGTGTGAGGAAGTTTACCCAAGGAAAAAGCTAAATTCAAAGTCTTGACTGATTTCTGCTCTCAGAAATCTTGATACTATGAAAAGGGACAAGTCTGAAAAAAACTGCAAGGAGAGATTCAGGTTTAGAATTTATCTGTACACTCAGGTTGCTTAACCCTTCTAGTGTGTCAGACCTAAGGTTTATGTAAGAGCAGACACACAGCTGAGCTTGTGGTTAGATTACAAGAGAGATAACTGCTAGATGAGAAGAAGGGAAAGGTCTGACACTGATACCAATGAAAGCTTCCAGCTTCTTTTATGTCTATGAACCTATTCATTAAACCTTTGTAACTTTATTGTCTGATTCCGAGAGTGGAAATGAATTACTAATATTCGCTTGTCCCGTGTTCTTTGCAAACACCAAAGCACATAGATAACTACTTAATGGAACTTCTAAGGGTCTTAGGGAGAACAGGGGCATGTTCTTACTTAGAGGAGCTAAAATATCCTGTATTTTATCCTGTATCCTATATACAGCTTCTTTGTGGTGGGAGTACTTCCATGTGAAGAGATTCTATGGTGAATCCCTGATGATGGAAGAAGCCACCAGAAATTCAAGGGTGTAGAAGAGAATACAGGTGACCTTGCCCCTCATAAGTAACATCTGTGTTAATTACCAATACAGCCTCATCCCTGATGAGTCACAGCTACAGCCAATGAAGATAAGTGTGAGAAAAGGGAGTGGGTTAGCTCCTAAGGGGGATTCATGGTGGAGGAGGAACCTTGAGGAAGAGGGAATGAGAGAATCATGAAGAAGAAGAATCCTGGGCAGAGAATATCACTGCTGTAAGTTCAGTCTGGGTCAGCAGTCAGAGCCTGCTGTTGAAACCTGCAGTCACAGTCTAGCCAGGTAAAAGCTGCATTCAGTCTGCAAACTAATATATGCAGTCCTAGTTTAGCAGGAAATAACCAGCAGTTGGAGGCTGCAAGGGAAACAAACCTACAGTAGGAGCTGCAGCCGGAGTCAGTGAATGGTCAGAGTCAGGATGGCTGAGCTGTAAAGAGGAAGAAACCAGGACCTTCTTCATGCTGTGATAAACAAGAAGTTTGTGTCTTGGCTTATTTCTACGTTTTAACAAGAGGGTTGATGCAGCACAAGGGTTTACAGAATGTTTATAGATAGCTTCCTGCTCTTTTAGACTTGAGACACCTAGAAGAGGTACTGAAAGCCATTCTGGTTTACATTTGTAGATCCTGGCACTAATTTTTATGCTCCAAGAAAAGGTTTCTATGCTGAACAGGTAATGCACATTCAGAATTAGGGGAAGAATAATTTTATTTCCCTTAAATTAGTAGCTACCATGGTGAAATAAGTTAGCAGGATCTTAAAAAAGTACAACAGGTATTCAGTAGGATGAAGTTTTTTCTGGAGGGGAGAGATGGGAGGTTCAAGGACAAAAATAGATCTCATAGCTTACGGGGGTCAAAAAATTTAAATTAGGGGAGCAAATGAACATGGAATAAGAAAGAGGAAATGAAGATGATAATTTAATGGGTAGCAAGGAAATGGAAATATTAGCTTTAATTAAGCACTTATTGGGGGAGACAGAAAATGAAGAAAGGCTGAAGTGAGGAAATAAGTGGCTTACTAATCAAATCATCAAGGGGAAATCAATAAATGCATCAAGATGGTACATCCTAGACAGAAGAAACTGCACCACCATGAATATAAATGACTCAATAAGAAATACTTTTCTTAAATATTGAGGGTCTAAATAAACAGGAGATAATTATATCTCATTAAAGGGCAGGTGTGGGAGTACTTGGAAATATTGCCCACACTGATCATTTGAGACAACATACACTTCCTGTGACACTGGTAAATGAAATCTATTAAGGAATGAAATCGGCCATAGGGATGAACTTGTCCCAAATTTCAAACCAGATTAGATAATAAAATTAGAATAAGTTAGATGTCAGGCAACATTTAGAGGTACATATCTTAAAGATGTGATTAATTTAGTTAAAAGTTGTGAACTTTGTTTTGTCTTAAGAAAATATGCAGTAAAGTGTAAGAATTTGCCACACCTCAAGAACCTTTAAAGGACTGCCTTTTTTATTTTTAAAGTATTTTTTCCTTTGAGACCAATCCTAGGAAAAAAAAAATAGGTTTAGTAGACTAAAATAGATTATGAGTAAATAATAAGAATAGAATAAAATGTGTCAGCGATTCTTTCTTTGTTGGACCACAGAAGCTTTCTTGGGGTGACCAGAAGGTGGAAAAAGGTCACTAACTCTAAAGAAACCTATATTATGTGAAGGAATTGACCAACAAAGAAGGAAATTTCCCCAAAGCTCTTTTGTGGAGGCAATATAGAAGAAAACATGACAGAAGTGGGATACTGAACTGCTGACCTCGAGATTTCCATTTTACTTATGATATCTGTCAAGGAAAATGAAAAAGTTTTTAGTCCTTTGGAAAGCTTTTTCCTTCCCACTACGCATACACACGTGTGCAAAGAGAAGACATGACACTTGGAAATACAGTAGCAATGAGTAAAGGAGAAAGTAGAAAGAAAATGGCAACAAAGGAAAAATATGTAACAAAATGCCAAGGCTTGTGGACATAGTAAGGAAGTAGCTGAATTGTGTTTCATCAGTTTCATAATGTTAGCCCTTGTGTTAGAAAAATGTTTTAATGAATATATTGAAACACTTCTTTTATTTTTGGTTGTCATCTTCAGAATAAGGGTTAGAAAATTCTCTTTGTTCCCTCTTTCTCTGCCCCAAAAGCACAAGCTAATGCTTACTGAGTCCATTTAAAGGGATACACAAGAGAAAATCCTCCATTCACACTGAGACCCACTTTGGTAGAAAATGAGTCATGAATATAGAGCCTAGTGTAGCCCACACTAAATTTATCTGCTTGGTGTTGCAAATTAAACTAATCAGTTGGCATCTTGAAAAAGTGGATGTGTCTGAAATAAAATTAATGTAATAGACTGATTATAGACTAAATAACAGGAAGTCATTTAGAGAGCCAAACACAAATGGTGTTTGTGTTTTCAAACACCTATTTTCATGCTAACCCCATGAAGACAAGACAGGTGAGATTACTACAGAAAAGAAGAAAAATTGATTCACTTTAACATTGACCCTAAAAAGTTTGGTGATTTGGAGGTACATTGACAAACAAGCCTCCTTATTATTTCTGATACCATGTCGTGGCAGATGGGTCTTTATGTAGAAGTTAAAACCACATCTTCCTACTGCAAAACATGAAGATAATCTTCAAACCAGAAGCATGAATCCAGGTCTTCTCTACTTTGCAAGACCCAAATGGCTGAGGTTGGGAGGCAGCTCTGGAAACAACAGTCCAGCCCCCAGTTCAAAGCCAGGCCAGTCAGGGCAGGATGCTCAGTGCCACAGGTGCATCCTTAAACCCAAAGGTTATAAAGAATGTTCAGTTTCTTTCTTCGAAGTTTCACAGATGGAGAAAGAGTAGTGCTGTGTTTTTAGAGAAACAACGCAGTGTGTGACCACTTTGTTTATGTGTGTGCTGGGAATCTGGGAGGTGTAGCAGTAACCAAGCAGAGGAGATAAATAGACTTTTGTTGGATTAGTGCTCCAATAAATATGTTACAGCTTGAGGCAGGCTATTCTAGCCCTTCTGGTACAGAAAGGATCTTTTTGTGGCTCTCCAACTTGTTTAAATATGCTAGTTACTTGTTCAGCAACGTTATTGGTTAGTAATTCTGGACATATAGCAGAGAAATATCTGCTGAATTTAGGAGGCAGACCCTCACACCCGCTTTCAGCTTATTTTTATGGAATCAGAGATACCCCGGGGTGAGATAGCATCTGGATGTTAGTTTTGGGGTTAGTTTTGGATTCAGGGAGAAAGTTAAGTCACCCCCTCTCACTTTCAGTGCATTTTTAATTTGAGCTGGCTGCTGAAATACCGGCAGGTAGATGGCAACATAATAATTTGTAAAGTTGTTCTTTTCTGCCCTTTAAAAGAAAATTGAAAATAGCAGATAAACTGAATTAATGGGTAATTAGAATGACCTGTTAATTGCTACAGTGCTGCTTAACACTCCAGCTGATTTGCTCAGAAACAATTGTCTGACATTTTCTAAGGGCCATGAGAAATGTGTGGCTGAGCACCCAGCTGACCCTGCTGCACTGGGTAAACTACAGGTCGCCCGAATGATTTGTGATCCCTCATCTCACTGCACCATTTAAATGCCTGCTCAGTTAGATTGGCCACTGGTGAAGGTGAATGAAATGAAGCTGCTGAGCCATCAGCTAGGGAAGCAAGATAGAAGCATATGTTCCCACTTCTTGTATCACTACAAGGATATTTCCTCAGGGATGGGACAGAAAGGATTGTGGTCATTTCTGAGTTGCTGAAGGATATTTTGAATCACATATATGTGTGCAGAATAAGAACAAGAATCAACTAGTAAAAATTTTGTCTGGCTCCCTTAAAAGTAAAGGGATATTAGTACTGAAGGAAGGAATGAGTCTTCCTGTTAGTGTATCAAGTCTGAAGCTGAAGGATTCAAATGTATGAGTCCTTTCCTGCTGTTTTCTAGACAGGGTTAAGAGCCTTTGTTAGGGAAGAGGATGTGAAGGCCTGCAGACTCCTGCAGACCAAAGTGATAGGTGACAGTCACTATGAGGTCAAAGAAAGTGAAGGCTTCAGGGTGAGATTTGTTCAAACCCCTGGGTGCAGACTGTGATAGCTCAGTAACAGTGAGTGGTGCCTTTTGTTATGCACTATCCTATCAGGCAATGGACTGGAGGTGAAGTAAGATAAAGAGCTGATTGATATGATTGTCCTGAAATCTCAGTGTGTGTGAGAGGAAATACATAAAACACTCCTCTTGTCAAGTATTCTTCTTTATTCAAAGTAGAAGAGCACGTCATTTAAATGGAGTTTTCTCTGCCACTGTTAAATAGGATGAAAAGAATGGAAACTGTAGAGCAGCAGTCGAACAGAAAGTATGGAAATAACACAAGGATGGAATGGTTTTAACTGCAAAGAGGAGAGATTTAGATTAGATGTTTGGAAGAAATTCTGTACTGTGAGGGTCCTGAAACACTGGCACAGGTTGCTCAGAGAAGCTGTGGATGCCCCAGCCCTCGAAGTGTTCAAGTGGATGGGGCTTTAAGCAACCTGATCTAGTGGCATCACTCTCCATAGCAGGGGAGTTGAAACTGGATGATCACTAAAGTCCCTTCTAACCCAAAACATTCATTACCATGATTTTACAAAATATTTTGATTCAGGCTGAAAAGAAGTTTCAATACAATGAGGGAGGAGGAAGGAAGGAAAAGAAAATAATTGATTTTTGGATAAATTTTGGCTGGGTTTAGGTATATTTGATAGAATCTGTCTTATTAACTTGATAATTTGAAATTAAATTTTAAAAAGTTTTTCAATATGCAAACCAACTTCCAAACCCACTTTCAAATCATCTTCTCAGAAAAGTAGAATCCTGGTTTAAATAAAAAAAAGTGATGTTCAGACTCTTGGTTTTCTTCACAACAAGAAGAGTAAAATCAAGGAAAAAAATATTCAAAAGCATCTGCAAGCCTGTTATTTAGACACACATTAAGACCCCAAGCTTCTCTTGCTTTCAAGTACTGCATTCTGAACCAGAGAAAATTTCTTCTTTCACTGCTGTTATTTCAATTACATATTTCCACAATAAGTCTTTTTAGAAGTTTTTTTTTTAATTACTCATATATCCATCAAATAAGTGCCATTGTAATATAGCATATGTTTTATTTGAAATCCTAATTATGGATTTTTATGGAAAATATTTATGGAATAGATAATTATGGAAATAAGTTTATGGATATTTATGGAAATTCAATTTCCTGTTTTATTGGTCTATTTCTTACACACATACATAGTATATTTCACAGCACAGCAGGACTGCATAAAATAAAAGGGCTGGGTACTGGCGAATGTGGAAAACTATCATTAGTGAAAATTAAATTAATTGCATTATGCGTTATGTGCTGTTGGTTTTTTTATGAAAATACTATAACAAAACAGCAGGATTTCTTGAGAAGGGAAAAACCCTGTGAAGCATCTAATACCTCACCAGAAAACATTAAATTTCTGAAAACTAGAAAGAAATGAACCAAAATTTCTAGCTTAATGGGGAGGTTAGAACCACAGTCTCTAAAATAGTGTCTGGACTTCCAAGTCACATCAATTGACTTTGCTTAGTCTTTTTAGCCCATTGCTGGTAAATTCAGGTAGTCTTCAGAGTTACTTCTTTCACATCACAGAAAGATTCTTCAAACTCTTGTCAGCTGCATGGGACTGGATCATATTTAAACACAAGGTCCATATTTTTAATTTACTTCATTCTGCTTGGGATATTCTTGGACATTTTTAATCGTTTTTTGTTTTCAAATGATAGAGAAAAGAATCAGCTAAGACTAGATTGCAAAAATATGGCAGAACTTGTTCTCCTCCATCCAAATAATTTTTTAGAATTTTCCTCTTTGTCTGTGTGTGTAATTTTGTATTGATTATACATATATTGAATTGATCCATGAACTTTTAGCAAGATAATTGCTGTGATATCTAGAATGTCCATTAAATAAACAGAGGTTTGTCAAGGTTGCTGTTATCCACCAAAATATCCACAGACTTTGAAAACGTATCCCAGCTGGGTTTTTCAGTGTAAGGGCATGGATTTTGTGGATTTGTGCAGTGCCAAAATGGAGCTACTAAAATTCTTTGTAATTCACCACAGCCTTGCAGCCTGTTCTAATGTGGAGCCTGAAAGCTGCATACACCATGAATCTCTCCTGAGTATTTACAAATTCACTTCTATTTTAAAAAGCCACTAGAAGTAAAATTACCCCATCTGAATGCTCTTCTGAATAGAAGAGCATCTGAAGCACGTATCAAAATTCCTCTTTTTTTTGTGAAACCTTTAATCCAATATGTAATATTCCCTGAAATGTGAAAGTGCAAATACTTAGGGAGTGTACAATGAGCTATTTAAATCAAATGAGCATTAAGTAAATTAAAGTACTGCATTATGGCAGTAATCTGTAACTGTTGTCTGCTTGCTTAGCTAATTTCCTTTTTCTTTACAGGTGAGAATTTATGTAAACCATACATTTTATATTAGTAATTTTTTTCTCAGGTATGTAATTCAGTGCTTCACTATATTAGCTCTTCAGCTGCAAATTGCACCACAGACCGGTATGACACAAAAGGACATATTTTAATGGAATAAGAAGATGACCAAGAGTTGTTTAAGTGGAAAAACAAGAAATCAGTTGGAGCAGAAGCAGAGAAGGACTCTGAGGGGTCCAGGAAATCTATAAAACAAACCATTTGACTTGCATCTGTGGAATGAACTTGGAGCAAGAGCACTATCCAAGATACACTGCCTAACATGATGAAAAGTAGGACAGCTGGCCAAGGGCTTAGTTTTCATATGGGGACTGATATTTCAAAGAAAGAAAGAAAAAAAAAAGGAGAGCCTTTTATAGAAACAGCCAGATCACTGACAAAATGTAGTTGGAAACCTTTAAATCCTACAGAATTCAACAAAATTGTTTGATTTTTTTTTTTTTTTTTTTGCCAAGTGACTAAACTGGACTGAGAAAAGCAAAACTTTCAAAAGTAAAATGAAAAATACTTCTTTTATGAAATTGATGATCACCAAAAGAGGTGATACATAAAATACTTTTAAAAGTTTTTGAAGATTATTAGGTCACTGGTGTTTGTGGGAATGCTTTTAAAACTGATCTTTTAAAACATTGATAGATCAACTGGAGGCTGATTTATCAATGACTAACACAGAAAAGTGGAGATGGGATACTGTGTCACATAGTTTTCAGTGATACAACAGCTAAAAACAAAAGTAAAAAAAACCCCCACAAAATCTGACAAATCTTATATCTGTTTTTTATGGGTCTTTTTAGGGGAAAAATATTCAAACTAAATAATTTGATTCCTGCAATATGTGTTTCCTTCTGTTTTCCTTAGATTTTGTTGCTCAGGATTAAGAGACTTTTTGTTTGTTTTCAGGCCACTGTTAGTAGAAACTTAAGAGGTGATTTGAGAAATGTAGGCTTAACTCAAGCTTAAAAAATTGCATTTATGCATTTGCTTTTATTTCTGATACTGTGCATCATATGGTAAAAAACCTTTAAAAATGTGGTTGGCAGTGTTATGTACAGCTTAGGAGGATTGGCTTAGACAACATCCAAAGCATCAGATTTACCTGAAGATAAGTCAGAACTTCTGACTTTTTCTTTGACTTCAGTAGGTGCTAAAGAAGTGTTAGTTAAGAGACACTTATTACATCCTCATATAATGACCCTTAAATTTAAAATTAAAGCAATGCTGTAATGTCTCAGGTCTATAAACCCAGTCATTGTCTCCTCCATAATGCTCCCTGGTCATGTCCTCAGAGGGTAAATATTGTGATCAAGTTGCACAGACAGATCTCAAGGTATGGAAAAATACTAGTGGAGAAAATTAGCAAACTGAAAACATTTTAACCAGGTTCCCAAGCAGAAGAATTGAACCTGTGTTTCAAACAGGGATTTTCATGTCTTGTTCATTCCAGATGCCAAATTGTGCCAAACCTCCAAGTAGAGTTACCAGCATATTACGTTATTTCTTACAATAAAAAAAGAGGCTGCTTCCAGCCCTGATCCCTGCTTCTGTCCCACTGTCTTGTTAATATATTGTGATCAACTGGAAGAGGAAATTCATGGCTGAAAATTAAACCAGTAGTGAAACCAGGCTATTTTTAGCTTGTCCCTGTTCCTTGCCTATCAAACAGCTCCACAAACAATTACAATGATGCAAATGAAGCAATGAACTGGACCAATAGCTAATATGACTGTTCAAAGAAATAAAAGTATAAACTTGTGATTTTCCTTTGTCATGATGAGCTGGGTAGAAGTGACTGTGAGTCTTCTTTCCCCTTATAAAATTATCTTTTGAGAGCTGTGAACTGTGAAATAATTTTAATGAAATACCAACTCTGAAATTTAAAGATGCTAAGGTTCTCACTGCACATTGCTTTGTCACTGATCATCCTAGCAAAAGGAACCAGCTAATAGGATCCTCTCCTGATTCTGCATTTCCATTTCAAATATTTGGAAACCAAATGTACATAAAATGCTCAACAAAATTACCAAAAAATGCTTAGGATCTTGTTCCCTCACTCCATTTCTTTCCAGACTTTGTGGATGTATCTGTAACTGAACAACTGCAACTATGACTTTCCTAAATACATTTATATGGTGAAATGGATATTAATATTGCTTCCTGCTGTCTTCTTCCCTCAGCATATTTTTGTGCAAAGATTGATATGAGTAGACATTGTACCATCTTTACTTTTCAGAACTAACTCCTAACAGCAATCTTTTATCTTGCTTAAAGTTTTTCTTTGGTTTAGTCTCCTCAGCTTTTCTGCACGTTTCATTTTTTCCTGCTGTTTGATATGATTATTGAATTGTCTTGAAGACTGGATATCTCAAAATAGCAGTAACCTCCTGGCACCAAGTAAAAGATGGACAAACAATCTAGGATGATTTCTTTCTGCTCACATTAACATGCAGCTCTAAGGTCCTCTCAAGCCAGTAATGAAACATTCACTGAACATATTCACCAGACACTGAGAAACAATGTGAATAACTCACTAAATTCATGTAGCATATCTTTCTGTTATGAAGACATATTTCTTATTAAATAATGTAAATGCTGTTACCTAAAGGAATCCTTAAATACTTCCACTGTGAAAATTAGTTCTGCTTGTAAATGGATAAAATAAACTTGTCTTTTCAGCAGTCATTTGTAACTCAAAAAGTTAATTCAACTGACTTTTTGTTGTAAAATTTAAATTTAGGTAAATGGTCAGGTTTTAAACTCTTTTAGATCAAATGCATGCAGAAGTAGGACCACAGATTTTTAATTGATTTTGGTTGAATAATTAGTTTTGTGGGCAAGAGGTCTACTTTGCTCATACAAAATGTATGTGACCATAAACCTGTATTTAGTGATGGCTTGTGAAAGTAGTGCGAACTCAGTTTTATTTCAGCCACAGCTGTAGCGAGTAATGCTGTTTCTTCCACATTTGTCACTCCTGTTTGTGCTCCTTTCTGCAAACTCGATGGTGCTACAGTATATTCCCCTTGTTTCTCAAAAATTATCTTCAATTTAAGTGTTTGTTTTGTTTTTTTTTTAAAACGTGGATTTGAAAATACTGTTTCAGAGCACTTCTTTAAGCCTGGGATTTCAAGGAGTATAATTACAGTTTTCAGTAATTTATTTTTAATATCTAGAGTTATTTAAATAAATATCTGTAATTATGTCTTGCAATAAATCCCTTAAGAAATTTGGAAGAAGAAGCTATGCAAATAATTTTATCTATTAGTTAGAATCATCAAAGAAAGATTTTTTTTTAATTAATTTTCCCCCTTTTAATATTTTTGTCTGTATCATGTCTGATTCCCATTATGTACATGGGAAGACAAAATTTTTTTTAGACAACTATTTTTCAAATATCCCTTATTTTGACATCTCTAAATCAACTTGATCTTGACTTTCCATACTAAGAAGTTATTTTTCACTGGGTTGAACTTCATTCACCTTTACTAGCAGCAGGCTGAATTTCTGGAGGGGAGGAAAAACATACTTTTAAATAGATTTTTGTACTCAGGGATGGAATTATGAAGATAACAAGTTGTCACAGTTACAGTACAACTTTTTCATTTCTCGTGATGTGGCTGCTTTTGAACCTGCAGGCTAATGTTAGGTGCTTCCATACAGGCATCAATTTGGAAAGAATTAGCTATGGGCTTGAGTGTATTTATTGGCTTGATACCACTAGGCAGAATTTCTAGTGAATTGACTCTAGCACAAAAACCGTTGCTGTTCCTTGTCAAAATATTAGGTGTTTCAGTAACTCAAGCAAAATTTTAAACTTTCACACATTTTTCCAAGTCAAAACTACGGATCTAATCAGTGGAAGTGTCTTTTCTTCATATATGCACATTACATTGTTTGGTTTTCCATTACCATGGTATCATCTCCTGCAGAAAAGCAGCTTTTTCTTGCTGACACAGTTCCAAGGTGCTGCTGTCTGAATGGAAGATAATTCAGGTTCCCAAACACCAGTTGCTATACCAACCCAACTGATGGCACGGCCTTGTTGCTGAGCAGCTGGCCTGATACAAATTGAGGTTTTACAAGCTAAGCTACAAACACATGGTTTGGTCCAAATAAAAGGTTTACAAGACAATCTACAGCTTCCAAAATCTGCCTTAACACATTTGCTGAACTAAAACTCCAAGTTATTTCTATTCTCATGAAAAATAAGCTGTATTTATGAAATTTAGTTAACAAGATATAACTTTTCTGTAACAGAACTTCCTACTGTCATTGATCTTCGTGATCTGTCAAGACACTGAAATTAAAATTAGAGAATTTTCATATATATAATCTGGAGAAAAATCAGATTTGCTCTTGCAAGATTCTTTGCTCTTTTATTAACCAGGAAATTATTTGGTAAAGTCTCAGTACAAGAATGAGGTAGTATTTCAGAATCTCAATTAGAGCAGACTTACTTAAACAAATATAAATTTTTTAATGATCTTATTTCTTAATTAACTAGTGTGCTTTATTACCTCTGTAATAAAGGATGTCCAGTCCCAAATAAGTCAGAAGTAGAGGTTTGGCTCTGGCTGACTGGAGATCAGCCCTGCAAAAAGTAGCCTGGGATGATGGTAGACAAGAATTTAGCTGAGATTTCACTATTCCCCTGTAGTGATGGTGTGGCTGCATTAGCAAGAGTGAATCAAGAATTCAGGGGAAGTGATTATTCCTTTTTAGTCAGTATTTGCAAGGGTAAGTCTGTACTCTTCTGTGTCCTTCACTTTCCCAGTACAAGAGTCTGAGACACTGGAAAAAGTCCAGCAGAAAGGTTCTAACATGGCTGGGGTGCTGTAGTTTAACAAATGAGGAGACACTAAAAAAGAGGCTTATTTCAGGCTGGAGAAGAAAAGACTAAAAGTGTAACTAGTCTTCAGCTACATAAATGCAGGCTATAGAAGGCTTGCTCCAGCTTCTCTGTAGTGCATAGAATGACAGGCACTACCCTCAAGCAGTAGCAGGGGAAATTCTGACAGGTACAAGGAAAAACAAAAAATAAAAATGAGAGTGTTGAAGCAGTGGAATATGTTAACCAAAGATGTGAAATCTCCATCCTTGCAGATATCTAAAAGATGACTGAGCAAGGCAAGAAATCCCTTCTGGACAAAAATATTCTGTGATTCTAAGGTCAAGTTAAGCAGAGAGGATATCTGTTCTTTCCCAGGAAAGTAACAAATGGCTACATTTAGTCACTCTGATAAGGTCAGCGAAAGCAGTAAGTGCCTCCCTAGAACTGCTGAAAATGGATTAAACACTGCCTTCAGCTAACCCAACAGAGCTATCGCAATCTGTCTACTCTTTGCCACTCATTGTCCAGTGACACATTTTGGCAGTGATGATTTATCAGATAAATGTGTCAACTGCAGAGCTGAAACTTACTTTGTTTAGTGAAACTTCCCTGAACATCTCTATTATCTCATCAGCACATCCACCTACTAAGCTTACAATTAGTCTGCCTCAGAGATGAAGGGGTTTGTGTATCTTCTATCTTTTTAAAACTATGACACATGCACTATACTGCATTACATTCATATTCATGAATATAGGTCTTTATAAAAATGTTAAATGTAATCTTGACCTTATTGAAGGGAGGGTTAATCCCCACTAGTTGTAGTAAGGAATGCACTCTGGTCCCTCTTCATGGAAATGGTGTATGGGGAAGAATCTGGAAAGAAACACCCACAATTTTTTCCAACACCCGAAATAAGGAATGAGTGATGCTTTTCCCAGTCACTCATTCACCAATAGTAGCTGCAGCAGTTTTATAAATATATGAGAATATATGTCATAAAAAATGCCACTGGAGACAGGATTACTGATCACAGGAGTCAGAAAGCTCTGGTATTTACCTCAAAAGTGTAGAAATGAAAGGTTGTATGTCCTTGCAATAATAAATTTCCTGTTCTGTCAAAAGATACTTTTTGAGTTTAGTATTATTTTATGCACTATCTATGAAACATTTCTTTTTCTGTATCTAACTTGCTTCTACACCTACAACAGCATTATGTTAGGAATGCCTTCAATTTGAATCTTTTCCAAATGATGACACAAACCAGCTGGACTGTATTTTCATTTCCCAGGAATACTTCCTGGCCCAAAGCATGACTCTGTTTAACAGTTTTTTCTTTTTTAAGTCTGTGAAATAAAATTTGAGCAAAAGGTAATTATTCCCAGGCAAAAATCCCTGACACATACTATTCACTATCCAGACAGTGACTGTGGCTGTCTGTAGCCCTGGAGCAATGTCGTTTCACCATTTTCAGGTTACCTCTGAACACAGAAAGACTTTTGACAATCTTTAAGGGGACTTTTGTAAGGAGTCCTCACTGACTTACAAAATAGTCAGTGTTTGTTTACTTTCACTTACTTTTCTGAGAGAAAAATGTGGCACAACACTGGTTTAGCATATTTCATTCTGCATTAAAGTTTCCTTTACTGAAACAACCAGTCTTCTCTTCAGTATATTTTTTTAGCTGCCTTTTTAAATAAGCATTTTTACCAGCATTTCCCATTAATCTTACCTGATTGTGACAGTAATGAAGCAATTCACCCATCACTTTCGGATTATTTGTTGTGCTATAATAAGGACTGCTTGCCAGATATGAGGAGCTCTTTGTACTATCAAGACAACCCATATTGCTCTATCGTACTCAATATGCTACTCCAGTATCCTGAAACCAATTTAAATCGTGTGGTATGTTAAAAAAAAGACATACTTTCATTCACATGTTGATTTAGATTCACTGGAGAAATCTAAGATAATTCTGTTTGTCATTTGCTCTAGACCATGTTTCCTAAAAACCTCAATATATTTGAAATACATCTTGGGTGTAAATTTGTCACTTTTTAATAAGAGAGGAAATAGTCTTTTCTAGTTTCCCCTCTACAGTCTAGATCTGCCTCTCCAGAGGCAGTCTGGATCTCTAATCAAAACACTCCGAAGTCTTCTGAGATCTGGAAAAGGTTTTGAGATCCAACCCCTGGAGAAGGCTGTTTTTTTCAGTGCCAACTATATGTTTGTAACAAAGATTGTTAACTAGTATTTTCAATTTAACTTCCCAAAACGTAGTGTCTTCTCTTTACCAAAAGGCATCATGATTTCTAAATTAAGTTCTAGTAGGCTATCTCTTCCATCAAAATTGCAGTGTCCCATTCTCACAGATTCATATAACTTTTCCATTTTTATTGTGAAGAGCATTTTTCTTTAAGTCTGCCCTATAACTTTTTCTTGTTTTCCTTTGAAACGGAAATATGTTGCCAGTTCCTTGGCTTTGCCACATGTTTAACTATTCCTACTGTTTTTATTTTCCTCCTTCCGAAGATGATTATTAAAAAGTGTGCTTTTATTAATCTATTATTACACCGGATTTATTATTGATAGCAGGAATACCTCAAGGCAAGAAAAATTCAGATGAATGCCTTTTCAGACTACAGAGTTTTGCTGCATTTGAATTCATAGATAAAGCACCTGTCTTAATCTAGTTTTTCAAGTCCTTAATGATGAGACCGTCAGTGATGCAATATTTTGTTTTCTTTCCTTACATACAGAATGGAACACTTTTTTTGACCAAATCAAGAATTCAAAAGCAGACCTTTTACCAGACTTTACTGTGTCTGGCTCCCTTAACTCTGGCTGTGAGCTGGATACAGGGAAAAGGAAATTGGAAATGATGGAATAATGCCTTAACATGCATTGATGTAGACATTCAACATCTAGGATTTCAGATGCTGGATTATTTTTGGAGACAGATATCTAGTTTTAAAATGATGGCGAGGCAAAGCACAAGCTCACTTTACCCAGAAGCTGTGATTTTCAGAAATAGTCACAGAGTATAACAAAAAAAATCTTTGGCCTTATCAAGATATGGTAATTAGAAATAAAAAGAATGTTTCTTTTTTGTCCATCCAATTACTTTTATTTTTTTTTTCTGCTATCAGCCTCTTCTTTCAAGTCTAATATGAAATGAAAGTGCAGTATGGGTCCTGTTCTTCTGTTGTACAAATCCAGCTCTTTGCTGTGTCACAAAACCAGTAATCCCATTTATCTTTGAATTAAAAATGCCACCACTTTCTAATAAAACAAACAAAATTATGTCATTAACATTCAAAATACTAAAACAAAAACATATTTAAGCAAAACTGACAACATCAATAATATTCCTTTTTACATGCAAAACATCTCACACCATAAATAACATCAATGATCACAGTAGATAACCTTATAGAATGTGTCTCCAATAATCAGTTATCAAAATCTTGTTTGCAATAACTATCTTTCACTGTCATCTAGTGTACAAAAATACTTTCTGCAAGTGCTTGGTGAAGAAGAAGAATGCAAGAATGCACTGAAGAATGAAACACTAATTTTTCCCAACTTAATTTAAAAACTTTTCATCAGAAAGTAATTCCTAAGGTTTACTTCTGTCTTGAAAAGTCTATACTGCTGAATAGGCATGGCCAGCAAGGAAATATGAAATGGAGAGGAAACACAGAGCCTTGAAGACCAATACCACTACAGAACATAGCAGAGCAGGGATTTCAGGTATCGGGGCTTTAAGGGCTACAAGAAAGTACAGTCAAAATATGTCTGTCAATTTGAACAGAAGAAATAAGTATCTAGTAAAGAAAACCATAAGAATATATTGCTAAATAAAATCCCCAACACCTCCCCAATAACTAAAAATTTAATTGTCTTGACAAGAAGATGCATTAAGTATATTTCATATATTCCCATGAATTGTTCATCTTTTCTACATAAAGTAGCAAGAAAGCAAAAATTTCATTAGCCCAAGTTCCTGAAAGTATTTTAACTCATTCGCTCTAAAGAACTATGCATTTGAAATGTCATTTCCTTGCATTTTTTTAGCTATGGTTATCTTTGAATTATGAACATGGTAATTTTCAATTGGAACATAACGTGAAAGCCATTAAGCAGTTCAAACAACTTCAATGCTTTGTGAAATTAAGTATATGTATCTAGCAAAATATCTCTTTATCAGTACTTGAACATTTGATGTCACACTGCATTGGACCTCTAAATTTCTGCTTGCTGTTTATTAGTGCATTAGAAATATTCAAGAATATAACTTTCAGAAATAGTAAAAGACTTTCAGACAACTTTGCAATCATTTCACTGTAAAAGAAATAGAACAAAGTTAAAATAACTTTCTGAAAACTCTCCTAGCCTCACAAAGGATTCTACATATGATATGCATTGGAATTCAGTAGATATTCCTAGTATTGTCCTTAAATGAAAAATATCAAACCCTAAATCCATCCTTGCTAAATCAGAGTTTGAAAAATACTTAAGAACTAATTAGAGAGAAATAAATAAATTGCACAGGACTGGCATGCAGGTTGCTTTTTAATGTATAAATCTTGTCTCTTCTGGGATGGCTGTCTTACTGCTTAAAAAAAAAAGTAAAATAAAGGAACAATCTGAAAAATATTTCTTAAAAAAATCGAAAGGATGTGTGAAAACTTACATCAAGAGTGGATATTCATCCCAGACATACTCCACACCATGCATGTTTAAAGAATTTTACAAAGTGACTCCTATCACCAGACTGAGAGCTCTCAACATTTGCTTTCAGAGAGATTAAAAATGTAAAGACTAGCAATGACCTCTAGTGTCGTGCTTTCAGTACTGCAAAACACTCTTGCTAGAAATAAACCCGAGCATCCTTGGAGCATCCACGGAATTTTAGGCTGTATTATTCAGTTATTAGTGCAGCACACAAGAAGATCTTTTAAAGAAGAGAAAATATTTTGGCTGTTACCTAAAGCCAACAGCAGGAGAAATACTTTGCTGTTTCTCCAGTTAAAAAAAAAAAAAAAAAAGTAGTTTACTGTTTGGGGACTGTCTTTAGGGACAAATTGCCGTGGCAGAATTTAAAAGGTTAAAAAGATCATATGAAATTCGGTGTGCAATCCTTGTGTGGGTAATCTGACAATTGAGGGGTGCTTCCCAAACACAGCTGAACTGAAATTCAGAAACAAAGTGATCTTCTGAGGTTTTCCAGGGCTTCCTCTCATCACCAAGCACTGAAGAGAGTAGTGTTTCTGTGTCTAATTCCACTTTTGGATCTTGCTTACTCTCACTTGTGCCTCATTTTTTTTCCTTTCTTAATATTTTCTTCTTTTTTTCTCTCTAACAACGTTAAAGACACTGCTGAGTTGTTCTTTTTGGTAAGTTTTCACGTGCTCTTTACCACTTTGGTTTTGTTTAAAAGCCTCAATTTTACTGCTACTTTCTATATCAATGTGGATATGTTGGTTTATTCAGAGTACACCTGGCAATACTTTAGCCAATCTTTACCTGCAATTTGAGATTATTTTTATCACAAACTTTCAGAAACGTAATCCTGTAGTTAGACACCATAAAACCTCCTGCACAGGTTTGACTCTGCTAGCTGTAAATTGGTAGCAGCACTGTGTTGCCATAGCTGCAAAAACACGGAGCTCAGGCTGGGTTGGCCCATTGTGGATTTCCCCTTTGCTGGCTCTGCAGCCTTGCCTGAGCCACACAATGTTTCCTACAGAATCACACAATCACTTGGTTGGACAAGACCTCCAAGATCATCAAATCCAACTCAACCCCAAACTCAACTAAACCATGGCACCAAACGCCACATCCAGTCTTTTTTTAAACACATCCAGAGGTGGTGAATCCACCACGTCCACAGGTAGACCATTCCAATACCTTATTACCCTTCCTGTAAAAATTTTTTTCCCAATATCCAGCCTATATTTCCCTTGGCGCAGCTTAAGCCTGTGTCCTCTTGTTCTGTCAGTTGCTGCCTGAAGAAAGAGACCAGCCCCCACCTGACTACAGCCACCTTTCAGGGGGTTGTAGAGAGTGACAAGGTCACCTCTGAGTCTTCTCTTCTCCAGGCTAAACAACCCCAGCTCCCCCAGTCATTCCTCACAGGGTTTGTGTTCCAAGCCCCTCACCAGCCTCGTTGCCTCCTCTGGATGTGCTCAAGTGTCTCAAGGTCCTCCCTAAACTGAGGGCCCAGAACTGGACACAGCACTGCAGGTGTGCCCTCACCAGTGCCCAGGACAGGGGAAGAATGACCTCCCTGCTCCTGCTGGCCACACCATTCCTGATCCAGGCCAGGATACCACTGGCCCTCTTGGCCACCAGGGCACACTGCTGGCTCATGTTCAGCTGCTGTCACCAGCACCCCCAGGTCCCTTTCTGCCTGGGCACTGTCCAGCCACACCAGCCCCAGCCTATAACGTTACAGGGGGTTATTGTGGCCAAAGTGCAGGACTCAGCACTTGGACTCATTAAACTTCACTTGTGTAAATCAAGTTCCCCTCTGCTTTGATGGTCTGAGATCCCATACAGAGCACTAGCAGTGTGTGCTCATCCTTAGATTAGCTGCCTGCAGTAAAATCACAAAACAGCCCCCTTCGTGCTAGAATATACTTCACAAAAAAGTTGATAGGCACAATGACCTTAAAAAAAGCTTTTTGAGATGGTAGTCTGTAGAATTTCTGAGTTACAGATAATTTCATGAAATCCTTGAATTTCTATATGGCATTGGAGAGCATAATGCAACCCCAAATTTAGACAGGCTCAAATTATAAGAAGCATTTGGGACAGACCAAGGTATCTCCTCTTATGCATCCTAAACAAACCTATAAATTGAGTTAGCATATAGAGAAATAATAAATGAAATTTTTTATGACAGCTTCCCCAGCACTGTCTTTAAGAATAACCTCATAACTAAGCTGGAAAAAAACACCAAAAATTTCTTCTTTAGAGAAATCTAGATTAACTTGAGCCTTTGTGACTGTTCAGTGACCACCAACAGTTTTTATTTTATATTCAAAACAGATATATTTTGTTAAGATTAAGGGACATACATAAACTTGGCAATTACTTTTGACTAACTTTCCAGAGATAAAAGTACTGAGAAAAATTAATTGAAAACACACATGCAAATTAAAATGCAGATAAAAATTGAGTATCTTAAAAAGTATTTAATAAGCAGATAAACCCCCCAAATTTCATAATCTAGAGAGAGCTACTGCCAAGAGCTTTCCCAGATTCACCACTTGTATAAAAATACAGTTCAAAATTAAACAACAGCAGTAATAAAACTAATCAGTATTATGTAACAAAACAGAGGAAAAGAGAAACTGATCACAATAATGTGAACTCAAAGCTATGAAACATGGTCCATAGCCAATCAAGGCACGGGTCAATAACTCTTTTTTTTTTCCCAGAGTCCTAGAACTAAACATTGAGCCTACAACAAAGTGCTGAAACTATTAATGACATGAAAATTATGCGCTGCTAATTAGGAAAGTGACTGGACAGAGATGGAATTTAAGTAAGTCAAGCTAACTTGGGGTTTTATGCTGCAGTCCATTAAAGGCAGTATTAATAAAAAATGTGAAAATCAGGGAAGCTTCAGAAGATTGGAAGTATTTATGTTAGGGCAATGTTCAAAAAGGGCAAATAGATAAAATTGCTTAATCTATAGTCTGATTTGATGCCTGCAACACACTTTTTCTTTATGATGCCAATGGTGCAATTCAGTTAATAGAGACAGAAGGATTAAGAACAGTAAATGTTGCTCAGAAAGGTTTTGTGAAAATGGACCCCAACCAGTAAATTTCAGTTGACTGTAATTATGTATTTGAGTAAAGAACATACTGCTTACTGAAGTTAATTTTTTTCTTGTTAAATAAGAAACAATGCTAAGATTTATGTACAAATCTGATTTTGTACATAGAGTGTAAAAAAAAAAAATAAATCAAAACCCCAAACCAGTCTTCAAGGAAGCAGGAATGTTGTGCCAGGAGCAGGGATTTTGGGCATCTCTAGCTGAAACCTCAAGCCACAAGCCAGCCAACATCACAGCAGTCACTCTATAAATGTACATCACCAGGCCCTCCAGCAAGCCACACCTGGCATTATAGTTTTGACACAATTTTTCTTTATTTCCTGTGCTCAAATAATTAGGTAGGAATTGACCTCTATTACCTCTAACTTGCTTACTTCAGTAGAAGAGAGTAATTTGTAATTACAAGAGATTTGCATGCGTCAGTTTCTATTTGGTTGTCCTTCATACACTAGCATAAAAATGTACTAAATGAGATAATTTTAGAAATTTATTTTGGAAAGACATTAATTTAAGAACCTTGGTATTTCTAACTGCAAAATAGCCTACAACAATCTCCATCTATCTAAAGAATTCCCTCTCTACACAGATTTGGAATGATCTATACATGCTTTTAAAATGCATAGGAAACATAAATGATGCAATAAAACCAGCAGCCATCTGAGCTGCTGTATTGGAAAACTCAAGTGAAGAGCAGATTCCAAAGCTGCAAAGCTCTGAAAGAGGACTCTACCAGCACCCACGCCTGATCTCATCAATGAATATAAAAAAGCTCCTAAGAATGAGTAATGAATGCAAGTGCTCTCGGAATAGTCAGTCTTCTTTTTTTTCTTTTTTTTTTTTTTAATTATTTAAAACCTATTTTAAATTAGTCCACTCCTACAGTATCTTTTAAAATAATGTAGCTAGGAATTTAGGAATATTTGAAAGGTATAGTCTCTTCTGGAAATGCAAAGAATCACCATTTCACTGTACTTAGTTCCTCATTTCAGTTTACTCTGTTAATTGAGGTCAATGACTAATTTTTTGAATTGAGACCCTGGGAGCTGTAAAAAAAGGAAGATGGTTTTGTTTCTATTCCATTCAGAAATAAAAGTGAAAGAAAAAGGACTGAATACTATAAGTTAGCAGAACAAAGGACAAATAGTATTCAATATATTAACAGATTTTCAGTCAGCAATTCATCTTTATGTAGGTACAGAGTAGGGTTTATTTATTTGATTTAAGGCTCTGGGTTTATTTATTTGATTTAAGGCTCTTTGTAGTTTAAATATATTAATAAAATTTAAATATATTAATTTAAATGTATTAATAAAATATATTAAACAAAGATTTTCAGCATCATGAATTTCTAGTTTGTGTTACTAGAAAGGTTGGGAAGGAGAGGGGAAGTTAGATGCTTATTTAAAAAAGGCAATTAGTACTTATTAACAAAATGTAAAAACCCCCAAATGGCTAAATTAGTGACTCAGATTAAATGTAACCATACATTTCTAGCCTCTAAAAATAGACTGGACATTAAAAGCTAAATATAGAAGGAGTGGACATAGTCTAGAAGCATTTGAGTTTAACTCTCTGGAGTGCCTGATGCTGTACATTTCCAGGCCAGCTGCTGTGGTGCTGGCTGGCTTGTGGCCTGTGGTTTCAGCTGGAGATGCCTAAAAATTCCCCGCTCCTGGCACAGCACTGCTGTTTGGATCTGGATTCCCATTCCCAGAGGTTAGAGTGAGAGACAAATCCACTGGCGTGCAGGGCTAAGGGAGAAGCTGAAGCTTGTATCCCTTGGTTTACAGATTCTGTCTTTATGGTTACCAAACCAGGAAAGTGAGTGATAGAAATGATGAGAGGATCAGAACATGTCATCTGTGAACAGAAAGATCATTAGAATGCTGTTTTCTAAATGGAGAAAGTATCTTTTTTTTTCATGACTGTAAAGAGAAAAATTCATCAAGTTTCTAGAAGTACAGGGCCAAATAAATTCCTGGTATAACTTCTTCAATTCAAATATGTGATTATGTAATTAATTTTTTGTTATCAGGAATTAAATTTAAATTTTAAAAGTATGATTTTATATGTGAACAAGGAGAGCTACATGGATTAACAAGGAGCTCCTGGACAAAAACAGAAAAGGGAACCCTACAGAGGGTGGAAGTGAGGTAACCTGGAGGGAATACTGGCAAATGGTCCCAGCAACCAGGGATCAGGTTAGGATAACTAAAGCCCTGAAAGAATTAAACCTGCCTAGGGATCTCAAGGACAACAGTAAAAGCTTCTTTAGGTACATAAGTAGTAAAAGGAAGACTAGGGAAAATGTGGGTCCTCTCCAGATGGGAATGGGGAAGCTGGTTACCCAGGATATGGAGAAGGTTGAGGTACTCCATGACTTTTTTTGCCTCAGTCTTCACTGGCAAGTGCTCCAGCCACACCACCTGAATTGCAGAAGGTAAAGGCAGGGACTGGAAGAATGAAGAACTGCCAGCTGTAGCAGAAGAGCAGGTTTGAGACCATCTAAGGAAGCTGAAGGTACACAAGTCCTGATAAGTTGCATCCATGAGTCTTGAGGGAACTTGCACAGAAAGTGGCTGAGCTACTTTCCATCATATTTGAGAAGTCATGGCAGTCCAGTGAAGTTCTCGCTGACTGGAAAAGAGGGATCAAACCCTTTAAAAGGGGGAAAATGGAATACAGGCCTATGACTAATACCAATTTGCTCGCTAGTGCCTCCCCAACGCCAGTCAGAACCCAAGCTCTAAGATATAAGTTTTTTACAGTGAAGGTTTTAAAATCATGTAATAGCCTGCCTGAGAGGTGGTGGGTGCCCTATCCCTGGAAACATTCAAAGCCAGGTTGGATGGAACTCTGAGTAACCTGGTCAGGTTGAAGGAATTCTTGCCCATGACATGAGGGTCAGAAGTAAGTGATCTTTAAGTCCCTTCCAATCCAAACCATTCTGTGATTCTATGAACATGACTTCAGTGCTTTAATATAAAAAACCAAAGCTGATGGACAGTAAAGAATGGGAATTCTATTCTCGGTAACACAAAATATGCAGTAATGCTTACACAGCTATAACTTTCTATAAATACTACTGACAATATTACTGTTGTTCTATGCAGTCTGCACTGTAATGCTTGTTTGACCTTGTTGTACTCATCAGCTGAGTGCTGAGGAGAAGTGATGGTGTTGGAAGGTCTCTTATACAAATGGAGCCTCTTAAATGAAAATGTACAACAAGAGATTTTTACAGGATCATTCAGGATGTGTGTTTTCTCTTGAGAGTGTCTGTCCTTAACCACTTCTGAGGGTATGTCCATTCTGACTTTTTAATCTGAGATTTAAATGTCCTTTGCATATTTCTGCACAGGACTAAGAACTGATCTCATGACCTAGATGTTAAATTGTACCTAACTATTCCCTTCCTGCAAGGAACTCTGGCAGCAAACAAGAAAAATCACTTATGCATTCAAAACTTGTGTAGTCAGAACTATTGAAACATTGGGAAGCCACACAATGTTAAAATCACAGGTTAGGAATGATCCATAACGAGGTCAGAGGGAGTGGCAGGCTTTCAAAATGGCATCAGCTGTTCTTGAGTCACTGACCATTCAAAAACAAATTAGTGATTGCTTATGGACCAGTCAGTGCTCTTGAAAAGAAGCAAGAGATGAGATTTGCTGTGGACTGCCAGGCTACGTTAAAGGAAAATTGAAGTTCTTGAAGTCTCTCTCAAAACATGCAGGAGCACTTGTGTTGTTGGAGACTGGTGTTCACTTTGCATATTCCAGGTCAGAACATTTTGTCCTTTAAAAAAACCTTTTTTATCCTTCAAGAAATACTCATTTCTGAAGTGGTTGTTTAGTTGGAGGAAGACTTAAATTGAAAACAAGTACTTGTTGAAGATTACTTTGCAGGATGCCACAAAGCATCAACAGAGAAGGAAGGAACTTGGGTCAAGCATCAGCCGGACCTAGCAGGTGAATGAATAGAGCTGTTTCCAGTATTTAATAAAGGGGAAAAAAGAAAAAATAAACAAAAAAAAACCCCAACGAAACAAAAAAAATCAAGGGAAATTGATGAAAATAGCAATGTGTTTGGTTTTGACTGGGGCAGAGTCAATTTTCCTCTTAGTATTTGGTACAGTGTGGTGTGGTGGTTTTTTTTTTTTGTTTTGTTTTGTTTTGTTTTTTTAATTTAGTGTGAGAATAATGTTGATAACACACTGATGGTTTAGGTGCTGCTAAGCAGGGCTTACCCCAAGCCAAGGACTTTCGAGTTTCCCATGCTCTGCAAGTGAGCAGGTGCAAAAGAAACCAGGAGGGAGAATGGCCAGGACAGCTGACCTGAACTGGCCCAAGGGATGTTCCATATCATAGGGTCATGCTCAGGGTATGAACTAGGGGAAGTTGAGGCTGGGAGGGGCTGATCACTGCTCAAGGCAGAGCTGGGCATCTATCAGTGGGTGGTGAGGAACTGATTTAGGCATCACTTGTCTGTTTCAGCTTTTATTTATCTCTTCTCGGTGTCTCAATTATTATTATATTGTTTTATTTGAATTATTAAACTGTTTCTATCTCAACTCATGTGTTTTATAATTATTTCCTGCTTCCCCTCCACATCTCACTGCAGAGGGGGAGCTGTGTGAGCAAACAGCTTTGTGGTACTTTGTTGGAGTCCAGGGCATCCCTCTGGGCACCCTGGGAAGTCACAGACCTCGGTAGAGAGGCCTGGGACCC